>MQRK01243947.1:0-23989 GCA_001938485.1 Girardia tigrina
GGCGGGCCCCGAAGGTCTTCCGGATTACCCTACAGGTAATTTATGGTTTTGTGTCTGGCTTTTAATTAATTTATTTCTTTCTATTTTAGCTTTCAGCCTTACTCAGGACTCCTCCGGCCACGCAACACGGCGTTTCCAGCCTCTGACCTCGCTGTGGGCACAAACATTTGGTATATATTTTTTATTTCTTATATTAGTGTATTTTTATAAAAATCGAATTCCGACCGCAACACATGTATAGTCAGATGAAAAGATAGGAGAATACCTATCAGGATGACAAACTTCGATCATAAAAAAATATTACGAACAGGCATGCTGTTAGGTCAAGTAGAAAAAGCGAAAATAGAAATAGATGCAATTGAGCAAGAAAAAGAAGTTATCAATATTTATAAAGCCATACTCAAGGATAATGGCAATCTTAATGAGAATCAAAAGAGAACTTGAAGACATCTTGTAGGAGTTTAAAGATATTATGGCAGGTCATGAATTTGATTTGGGAAACGTGACGATGGTGGAACATGCAATTATCACGTCTACTGATCAACCAATCACTCAAAGAGTATCCAAGGCCTCAGAAAATAAAAGATGAGATCAAAAGACAAATGAAACAATTATAAAAGGAAAATATAGTACGACAAAGTACAGCACCATGGTCATCACCAATTGTACCAGTTAAAAAGAAAGATGATGAAATTAGAAGGGGCATTGATTATCGTGAACTTAATTCAGTAACAAAAATTCAGTAAAATAGAGGTAGAAGTAGATATATGTCAAACAAGGAAAGCAGTACCATTTATTGTTGTGGAGAGTGTGGTTCCTGAACTGATAGGATACATAGTATTCATGAAAATTTTCGGTTATTCCATACAAAGGAACGAATCTCAAGACAATGTTTCAAGGGAAGCACGTGGAAGTGTGTGAAACTTCGAAGCGAAATTAGGTAGGGTGATAAGACCAGGAGAGAGTTAAAAAAGAGCGTTAGATTGCATAGGTAAAATAGATTCAAAACTGTTAAAGGTCATTCAGAATCAGGCAGAAGTATTCATGGTTGACAAATGGGATATCGGATGTACCAGTTTAGCAAAACATCATATTAAGACGAATGGAGAGCCAATTAATTTAAAACCATTTCGTCAACCAGTACATCTCGAAGAAAAATTCATGGAGTCTATAAAAAATTTGTATGATAATAATATCATTCGGAAGTGTAATTCACCTTGGAACACACTATTAATTTGTGTGTGGAAAAAAGAGAAGAAGGATATTCGTATCTGTTTGGATTTTAGGCGTTTAAATGCAATAACGGAGAGACAATATATGATATATATGATATTTATGATATTAATATATAATATATTTCTGACTGACTGACTGTAACTTATTTTACAATAAGAATACCCTTCCCCGTGCATGAAACATTTCAATTAATAAGACAAAATGCCGAATAATCAAACAATTTAATCCTTAGATTCTGCATAACTGTTGACAAAGCGTTAAAATTTGGCACAAAATGAATCGTTTTTAATCGAATTTGACCTTGTAAGTTTGTGTCTGTCAGCAATGTTCGATGATGATTTTTGATGTATGCCATATGGGAGAATGCACTTTCACATATATATGTGCTTCCGAAGCAAGTTAATACACGTCGAGCATGTTGGCGAAGAATGGAATATTGAAGAGCACCACGCCAGAACGCAACTAGATCCACAGAGGGCTGAGATAGAGTATGGCGAGAAACTGTATCCTCACTGAGGTCCAACAGCTCAATCTGATATACATCAGATATTGTCTCGGGTTCTAATAAATGTGGCTCAGAAACAAGGTGCAAGTCGTCATCTAGTGCACGAAACTCAGAAAATCAGTTTTCAAATTCAGCAATCAATGAAATGAATACCTCACTGAACTTGAAAAGGATACTTCTTCATTTGGATGCTTCATAGAACAGTCGTACATAAGCAAAAATAAGGATTGAGTGAGTTCCTTCTTCACAAACTTATTTTGAAATAGTTTTAATTTCCTTACAAACACTTTAATAAACCTCCACAATTCGCACACGTTTTGGTTTTTTCCTTGTAAGGTCATTCAAGTGCCCCAAGATATCTCCAAGAAAAGCCAGTTTCAAACAATATGTGGCATGAGGGAGCTTACATTCGATTCCTTTAGAATCTAAAGTTTAGATGCATAGAATTCTTTGATCATATCTTGTAATTCATAAATTCTTTTAATTACTGCACCCTTCGATAGCCAGCGAACATTTGTGTGAAATAAAATTTCTCTTCTCCGTTGAATCGTCATTTTGAAGAATTTGTCTGAACTGCCGGTGGCTCAGAGTGCGTGCACGTATGAAGTTAACTATAGATATGGCCTCCTCCATGGTTTCATCCAGGGTGGCTGATTTGACACACAACGCCTCTTGATGAATAATACAGTGAAATGATGTGATACTGGGAGAATCTGGCCATTCGGAACGAAGTTGTTTTTTGAGAATTGCAACAAAGCCACGACTGATACCAGCCATAGCGGGTGCTCCATCAGTGCACACGGAAACAAGCTTCCTTAGGTCTATTTTTTTCTCTTCCCATGTCTTGTTGAAGACTTCAAGAATGTCAGTTGCACTTGTCGTAGATTTCATGCTTACAAGTAACAGGAGCTCTTCATGCATGTCAAAACACGATGTTGTTGTGCGGATGAAAATGAGTAACTGTGCTGAATCCGTAGCGTCACAAGACTCGTCCAATGCAATTGAGAATAGGCTGTTTGCAAACCACATTCAGTTAATGTACTAAATCCACAGCCAGTTCTTCTTGACGCCTGACAATCGTCCTACGAGAAATTGGCAAGGCTTTATATTTGTGAAGTTGTGATGGCTCCATACATTGCACAACTTCGAGTAAACATTCTCTAAATAAGTCAGCATCAGTATAAGGTTTTCCCGCGGCACCCAGTTTGAATGCTACTCGGTAGGATGCTTCGACGTGAGGATTATAGGAAGTGGATTTGAAATTAGAGAACATTGATGTTTCTTTCGTGTGGTTAGAATTCATTATATTATGTGCCTCCTTTCTATCCTCACCCTGTAAAGCCATATATTTCACAAGCGATTTGCAGTTATCATAGTGCTGCTTTGCATTTGAGCGTTTCAGAGTTTTTATTTGCAGCTTACATCTGAGGCACATCATTGCACTGCCACTTTTCGCCATGTAGAACTCCAGCTCCCAATCTGGATGAAATTGTCTATTTTCTTCCACTTTTCTTAATCTTTTAGGCAATGGAGGCTGAAACATTGTTAAGAGTTTGTAGCGAGAGTCTAGTCTGCACAGGTAATTGCGATGCACACTTTAGTGAGTTTAGTGAGAAAATGTGAAACTGGTGTGAAGGCAGCAGTAAAAATGATTTTCTCAGTTATTTATACACTGTATTCTACTGTATTACAAATTGATGTCGGTCATTAATATAATAGCGATAATAAAATTAACAAAAAAATATACGTTATCCAGGAGTCCCGCAAAACCTTAAAGAAATTTTAAAAAATCATCGAACAAATTATTGATCTTGATTATTGTACAAATTCAGCCGCAGTGGATTGCAACGAATTTCGACGTGCGATGAGAAGTGGGTTATCTACGAAAACAGAAAACACAAAAAAAACGATGGCTGAATGTAGACCAACTTGGAAAAAGGAAACATTTGTGTTTCGTGGATGACATCGGGACTTTTTCATTGAGAAATCCTTCCACTTGGTCAAATCATTACCTCTGAAGTTTACTTCACTTAATTAAGCCGTGTTCATGCCGCTTTTGTATTCGTTGTATCAATACGGTTTGTGTTTGTTTTCAACAAGACAACACAGACCTCATATTTCAAGCCGGACTCACAAAAACTTGAAGAATTTGGTTTGGATGTTCTAAAGCACCCACCATATAGCCCAGACGTTGTCTCATCGGATTATCAACTATTCCTGTCACTGGCACTTTTCCTTCGTGGATGCAATTTCATTGAAGTTGAACACGTGGAACAGGACATTGAAAGGCTTTTCCATCTACAAACGCCATGGTTTTAATGCAACGTCATTTTATTGTTGCAACATAGTTGGAGAAGAATAATCGAAAGTAATGGCGCTTTACATTAATGAAAAACACGCTTTTGTATTTTAAAAATTTTGGTCCAAAGAAAATGTTAATTTACTGCAAAAACCTCCGTTCTTACCAAATATATTACTTTTAGTTTTTTCTCCATCAATTTTTTCCAGATGTTTTCAAAATTTATTTATAACCGTAATTACCAAATTTAATGTGAAAATTTAATTTATTTTGGTTTCTTTCCGACTAAATCCTTAATCTTCAATTATTCTAAATTTGATAAGTTCAATTATTATTTGCAAAAAAATTATGAGAATTAGACTGAATTACTTATAAATGATAGCTTCGGATATTTAATGATTACATTGTTCTTTATTATATTTACTCAATTTATCCATTTTTCACGGTCGCTTTATTAATTTCTTCTAATTTCTAACTAGATTTACTCCTCGATTTTGTCGACTTTAATCTCTATGAAAAATATTCACTGTTTTATATGTGAGCTAACAAATGCTGCTTAATATTTACGCTCACTTTTACATAAATAATAATTGAATATAATAAGTTTTTTATTATTGAACAAACCTATAACTATAATAAACAATGAAACGGAAATGCAAGAAGAAGTGTTTAACTGATCACTAAAAGAGAAAATTAGTCTATTGAAAAGGAACAACCATTAACTTTAAAATATAAATTACTTTTTTACAAGAACACTGGGCAACAATTAATTTAAGTATTTATTCGTTATATTTCACCGTCGAAATTTGAAGGTATTGATGGATTTGGTGGAAAAATCTTCCTTTGAATGGATGTCTTTTTTTCTTCTTTAAACTGTATTGATAAGTGCAAAGGTTTTTTCCTCGCTTTGCAGATAACTTATTTGCCTTTGCAAAATATTCCTCAACAAAAATATTCTTCCGACCTTTCGGAGTTTAGACCCTCTTCTAAATTTTTCATCATCGTACTTTTCTTTTGGAAGACCTCTCAAAGACGGGCTTCATAGCCTTTCACGTCAGCCGATATTAATCATATCACAAATATTTCTTGAATATTCTCCGGAATCTTGGCCACTTTGAAATATATGGCACAGGATGAATGAATATCTCAACGTCGTCTTGCTTTCTGTATCGCTCCGGTAATAATCGCGATATCAGTTGATCTGAATTACTGACAATTGTCACCATGTTAAGTTCGTAGTTGTGTTCTGATGAATACTCAGATGAAGACATTTTTAAAACTTTTCTTTAATACTAAAACAATATAACATAATATTCAAACAAGTTTTGTTTAAGTAAATTTCTGAGAAACACGTTCATTCATTCATCTATTCAATAGTGCGTCTAGTGAACTGACAACGGATGGCTGCCGCTCCACTACGGTGTAACCATTGTATTAACATTGTATAAAAACGGATTGACGATTATTACAAAATTACGGGTTGCAGTATTGGTGCTCGTTGTAGTGCCCTACTTATGTCCTGGATATTTTTTTATGTATGCATGTTTTTTTTATTTGCCTTTGTGCCTTGTGATTTATTTTTTTTTTTTTATGTATGTGGAGAATTGTAAGATCAAATTTGAAAACTTTTAACGAATGTAAAAGAGAGAGAGTCAAAAATCAAAGTCATCAACAAAATTTTAAAAAAAAACTGCTTGTTATCTTTTCGATTTTTGGGTCAGTGAACTTTTATGAAACTTTTTTTTATTTTTAATTTATTATTTTATTATCTTATTTTTATTTCCAATTATTAATAGAACGATAACAAAAACTGAATATTGATCTTTCATCAAGTCACCATCAAATCCAATTTAGATATTTATTTTTTTTATTCTGTTGGAGACAAATTAAAACGGAATACAATTTCACAAATAATTCATTTATGCAATTAGAAGCATCATCAAAATAATCATAAAAATTAAAAAAATCGATCTCAGAAATTTTAAAAGTTAATTCAAATTAAAGCCGAGGATATATGGCATTGATCAAAAATAACAATTAATTCAAAAATGCAAATACCCTAGAAGCGATTAGAATATTATAATTGTCAGAAGATTATTAAAGACTAATTATTGCTCGGTTTAATTCAAGATTTTTATTCGCAAAACAACTCCACCTCGTTTAGATCTCGTTATATCAAACGAACTATATTTTTATTAATCGAATTACAATATTAAAAAGAATCCTACAGTGGTCTTGGTTCTTTCCCATTGAATCAAGTTTTACCGTTTTTTTCTTTTGCATTCATTCAAATATTTCGAATTGGTATTTGTAGTTGGTTATTACAAACTTTAATAAAACTTATTAAAAAGTCAAGGTTATTATTTTGTGTATTATTCTTTTTCATTAATCGTTAGAAGTTATAAATTCCGTTTAATATTTTTATTTAATCGTAAAAATAAACACTCTATACCTTCACTGGAGTTTTTGTTTTTACACTCGTCATCCAGTTACGTTCTGAACGGATGCCTAAGTCTCAGATTATACAGTAAATCTTTCTATATTGATAAATGATTTTAAACTTTTAAATTTAAATTGTTCTGGTTTGAAAGGACGGGGTCATTTCAGGTGAGTTTTAATATATTTGGATTTGCATATAATTTCATATCTTTTCAGGAATGATTGGGTGGGATAAGGTGTTATGGAAAAATGAGGATCAACGAGAGCATCCTCTTCCTCAGGGATATCAAACCATGGAGATATTCCAAGAGAACTGGTTGAAATGAAACCGGGTAATTTTATTTGATTAATTAATTTATTATAGGCAACCGCACAATATTTTGGTTAACTTTTTAAGTTATAATTTTATAAATTTAATAATTTTATTTTATTGTATAAAGGTGTGTAGCAAAACTACCACATAAAACATAACAAAAATAAATAAATATCCAAGAATATTTGGTTAAGTGTAAAATTAATGTTTTGTTCAATTTCCTTATTTGTATACTTATTATCATTTGTTTTATAATTTAATATACTGGTGGACAAATATTTTAACGATCTAAAATTTTTGCAATTTAATCAGTTTCTTTTATTATTTTCATTATCAGTCATATTTATAATTAAGCAATGACATTAGAGTAAACTTGTGAATTACCTATAGATGAAATATCTCTATATGTTTTAATAAAGATTGCAAATATGCATAATTTAAATATCAAAAGGACCATATTTTTAACAATTTCCACTCATAGAAGGCAGAGAGCATTTATTATATATATTTCCACCATTTGAAAACACAATCCTTTTCATATAGAATCATATAATTTTAAAATTGATTTTCTTCCCGTTGAATATATGCTTTATATTTCAAGCGCAATTTTTCCCCTAATTTTATTCTTTGTACGGCAAGTCGGTGGAGTCATATACTTTATCTGATATCACTTTCCAAACGTCCTCCACCATGCCCAAATCTAGCCACGACAAAACGTTAACTTTTTCTACTTCCATGATTTTTTGTAAATTTTTTGCATTGTGCGCACTGCAATTATCTTCTGGTAATAAAATTTATTTCTAAACTTAAAGCACAGAATTTGTACAATGTATTGATGATCACATAACGGACATCGGTAAAAATAAGCAAACTGTTCGATTCCGAATTATAAAATATTATGTAGAGTTTAAGAAAAGGGTTTATTAAAAAGAATAATTATATTTTCATAAATTGTATTTATATAAATATATTGAGTTATAATTTTTACTTGTTGATTGTTTGAATGGTTTGATAAACGCAGAACGTCCGCAGAAAATTTTGAAAGTCTTGTATTTCAATAAGAGATTTTAAGAGTTGATGCGAAATAAAAATTTACTTCTCGATTTCGATATATATTCTCTATTTCTTTTCCGTTGATCATTTTTCAATTAATGATATTAGATAAAGGATTCGATCGTTTTCTGGAAGTATTTTCCCAAAATCTGGCCGGGATTGGTAAGATTAATTCAAATAAAAACTTAACTAACCACGTATATCTTGATGAGCCCAATCACCACCGGGATCGGTCGAAGTTAAGATCCAAAATTACGAATTCGATGCGTGTTGATTACGATGGCATTCAAGAGATGATCGCTAAACTCGACGAAGAGTTGAATGAAATTGATTCTGTGATCGTGGAGAGGATCGACCTAAGCCCACTGTATCAGAGAGAGCGAGAATGTGAAGACACCTTTGTTAGGGAGTAAACCAATGATTGTGACCGAATAACCGATTTCTAGTGTAGGAAGATTAACAAAGGGTGATGCGATGAAGCTTTATCTGGTATTCATATTTGTTTATTTATATGATGAATATTACTTACTAAATTAATTATTCTACTATTTATATGCTAAAGATTAGAATTATATGAATCAAGACATCATCTTGTCTTTGATTGGCTAAGGGAGGATTTTCTTTATAAAATGAAGCTTCCATTGCACTCACTGCTGCCAAACACAAGCATTATTTAAATTGTGGATTGTGTGGGAGTCCACCAAGCGTACACTCAGCTCCTACGACAATTATTCGGATCGAATAATTAATAGAGAAAATCAATAATTTCTCAGTAATGATTTCGAGACTGCGAAGAAAATGCCCATTTGTTCCGATCCACACAGGAATCGCAGGAGAAAGCGCTGAAGGACGCAAAACTCGACTATCAGGCGATCCCTGACATTGTGCTGATTGGCGGTTGATGAGGATTCCGAAGATCCAGGAGCTGCACAAAATTTTCTTCTTCGAAAAAGTTTAATATTTAAATCAATCCCGAGGCGGTTTAAGCGGTCATTCTGCCAGGTGACAAAATGGAAGCTATAAATAATTTAGTCGTCCATGACGAGGTACCCTTTAATTTGGGTGTGTAAAAATAGTGTTTTGTGAGTGTGACCAAAACCCTATTTTTACTAGAATATATAAAGTAGTTGATGAAACAAAACTAAATGATTAATTCAAAAGTAAAACGAATATAACAAATTTAATTCATCGAAAGCAAAAATAGAAAAAAAATACATACTCGCTTGGGAAATATAAAATAACATACATCATCGTCATATCATAAGTTCAACGGTAATTAATTATAGTATTTATTATTCAATTATTTTTTATTGATTTTTTGTACTCAGTTTAATTTTATTAACAATATTTCCTGGAACTATTAGAAGACTTTAAAAAAGTCTTGAAAGCATCTTAGTTATTGACGTTCAATGACCCTAATTAGTAGTTGTAATGATTTTCGACATTGTTTAAATAGTCCGTTCGAAAGTTTCATATGTCTTTTCTTTTAGTCAATTTTAATAAAAAAAATTATATTTTCAAATTTAATCTTCATTTTCTGATTACTACGACAGTTTGTTGAATTTTAAGGAAATATTTACTTTCCAAAATAAAACTATTTTATGTTGGTTGGAAAACGTATTGTAGAGAAAAATCAAAGGAATGACAATTCTTTGTTTGTGGTGATTATTTCTTGTATAATCTCCGAGATTTTCGTTTTGATGTTACTTTTAATTGAAGTTTCGTTCTTCTTCAATTATGAATTATTACCTCGAAACGCGGATTGATAACTGTAATAGTATAGATTGAATTATGTCAAGCGATAAGCTGGTTTGGTATTTATCACACAGTGAAATAGATCACTTAAGTTAGATTGAGTTTTTTGTCTTTTATGTTATTAGACGTATATTGCTTGGAATAAAATTTCTCTTTTTCACCTTTGTTAAATCACAAATATATGCATAAAGGTATTGATATTGAGTAATTTTCTTTAATCTGAAGTTGAAATCTTCTCCTAGATCCCTTTTATGGACGTTTTAATCTCTTGTAATTTGGCTGCAAGTTATAAGCAGAATTATTAAATTCCACTGCTCAATTCAACAACGATCATGCCAGATCGATGAATGACTCGGTTATCATGCCTTGAAGGAACTTGAAAATACCTTCGATTTTGATCAGATCAACACTCCTTACTTTCTGTGCTTTTCGAAATTGTAAACGTTCTTGACAACGTTTGGATCGAAAATTGAAATTGGAAAATCTTTAATAACCTTTACTTACAAAAAATGCATTAAAATAAAATCCGCAACTACATAATCGTTCCATTAATAAAACTGTCCTTGAATAACGATGGGTTATAATAAAAAAGGAGTAATAAGACAAATCTCCAAAAAAAACCATCACAAACTCAATATACACCACGCTCCAGAAAGCCTATATACAGTTACCACTTAGACAAATCAAGATCATGTACAAACCCGAAAGAAGGATAACATCGACCTTTACACAAGACTCACGGAAGTAGGGTATCACAGGTATATAATTAAGGCAAATACAATAATTTCTAAAGATCAAATTACGAAAGGCAGAGTTCAATGCTAACCAGACTGTGTCGATCGATGTATGTGAGTGCGAGGAACCAGTTACCTATTACAAACCTATTACTTGATTACCAATGGAATGACGTTCCAGTCCCTTCGAATGGCGCGTCTCTGTTCGAAGTAACGTTCGCTATCGAAGAAAATAGAATTTGGATATTGTCGACGATGAAGAACATAGTGATCACCATCAATAAAGGTCGTCTGTCGAGTGCTGAAATTTGCTATATGGCCCTGTATGCCAAGAAATTAAATGAAGAAGTCAAAGAGTTTAGAACAGTTATGCAGCAACAAGTGCAAACTTGAACATAAAAGGCTAAATTAAAAATTCAAAGTTTGTACGATTATGTTGACGCAAAGTGCAAAAGAATTTTTATAGAAACGAAAAACACAGAACGCCACTATCGAAAATTTTGATTCCCAATTAAATGATTTAAGTCAATTATATAAAAATGTATAAAACGAAAACAAACAAATGTCGATGAGTTTTAACTCCGCATTTCCAGTTGAATCGCTGGGAAGATTGTTCGAATGTGAAAAAAACGAAAATTTAATGAAATTGAAATATAAATTTTTTTTATGTATTTGTTTTTTTTGGTATTTCGATTCATTTGTTTAACTGAATTATTAAATTGGAAATTTTAAAAAATAAATAATCACTTATTAATTTATTTATTTGGTTATATCTTAATTATTTATTATTTACGAAGGTACTAGGTCGTGCATTTCGGAAATTATTTATTTAATATATCAGTAAATTTTCTAATAATAGTAGATGACAGCTTAGACAGCCTGTGGTTCAATTTGTTACCTACATAATTTATATTTTGAATTACTAAAATTCGATTTTAGTTGATTATCCACTATCATCAATCGATGCTCTAACGAGGGTGGTTTCACATTCACCGCAGAAACCCCCATCCATCATTCGGTTGTCACGATATACGATTTTTAACACGTCAATGTCCAACATAACTGAGAACGTCACACTGATATTCCCACCAATTGACGAGAACTACATCATCGAGTTGGTTCTGTCGAAACAGACAGCAACTATCATAATTTCGAAAGAAAATATGTAAAGTGGGACAATCTCGAAGCAATAATAGAAGATCAAGATCTTCATCCCGCTTCTAATCGATTTGACGTTTTGATTTGTCACCAACGTGCAAAAATATTCATTCAAATTCGTCGATCGCAAACTCATAGCTATTCGAATATTCAGAACGAATTCCGACAATAAATTATATATTAATTTTTTAATTCAAATAATTGTGCTGGTTACCGCTTACAACATATCATTTTAAACAAAACAATTTTTAACTTTTAACATTATATATATACATATATATATATATACATAATAGTTTTTTACCAGATAGAAATCGGAGAGCTGAACATGAATACAGTCATTAAGTTCATGATAAGATCAAAGGATACGCCATTAAGAATACTCAATATCCTTAATCGAAATATTGTCGGAGGATTGGACCAGGTGTTCTCTGACATAATTCTGAGGGTGTCCTGAGAATTTTGGGGGTGGCAAAATTCCTTAAAGTCGTGGATTGCGGGCCAGGGCGCTTCAAGGTGTGGCGCCAAATTGCCTCAGAAAACGAATCCAACATATATGCTGCAATGAATAGTATTTTTTCTGAATTCGAACGACTAGAAGAAGTCCTTTTAGATAATTTCAGAGCGTTCAAAGGAGCAAGGATAAAGAGACTGCTGGAAAAAGCTGAGATTGAGATGAGATATCGATGTGTGAACCGTCCGAGCGACAATGGCTTTGGAACGGAGCCACCGAAAGATTAAAAGGATGGTCACGCGGAGTGGCAGAGACTTGAACGAGATGGTCACTTGATATAACAGGACACCAAATTCGGATGCTATAATCCCAGCGTCGACAGTGTACAGCCAGAAAAGGAGGCTGCTACTACCAAGGACATTTGCTCAGGTACAACCAGAGCAGCAGCGAGCCAGAACAAATCTGAAGTTGGCAATTGAAGATTAAGTATTCATCAAACCTGCACCGCCATACAACTGCACGACCAGTGGAAATGTTGGAAAGTAACAGAGATGTCATCAGCACAGCAGGTGGAAGTGGACGGAACTCCGTATCAAGTCAGCCATGCTCAGCGATTGAACCCGACATTAGCAGCCGAACTTAAAGATGATCTGGGTAGGGATGAGGTAACTGCAGAAAATGGTGTGGAGCAGTTCGAAAGAGACGAGAGGGATGAATCTGAGAATGAGGATGCAGAACCGCAGCAGACCGACTCAGAGGAGAAAAGACCCAGCAGGGCGGTGCGTCGACCAGTGCATTTTGATGATTATGTCAGTGCGAGTGCTCGAAGGAGTGGATAACGAATACCCCCTTGCTCAGACTCGGTATGTCTGTGCGCCATGAGGGCAAGGGGATGTGTAATATGAATTCGAATTACTAATTTATTTATTTGAATGATTGAATTGCCGCTTGTGGTTGAATATCAAAAATATATTTTACTCAGCGTATAACTTTACTCTTTCCAACGACAGTCTTTGTTTAAGGTTATGAGAGTGTGTGGGTATTGTTTTGGGTTGATTATACATTATTGATATGAAAATGTGATTGCGAATGTATATGTGAATTATTATTTGTAACTGAATATATTTTTACTTGTTCCTGAGAGCGAGAATGGGGTTTATCTACATGCCTGTTTGTTGCTTAATTGTAGTTGATCTTTTTCTTGTATTTTTAATGTGTGTGTGTGGTGAAATGATGTTTTGATTTAATCAAATTTAGATGTATTTAGATGTAATTTGTTGAAATATAATTTAAAAAATTGTTTATACTTTGCATTCAAATAAAAATTTTAAATAAAAAAATTTGCTGTTTCCTTTTTTTAACAAATAACAATTGAAAAAAAATTGAAAAAATAACAATAATAAATTTGAATACGTGACTTCATGACAAAGTGGAGTAATAATAAAAAATCATTAACGTGAAAAGTATTTTGGTTGTTCATTCCTATACGTGACTGAGTCACAGTTTAAATAAATCAGTATTGAAAGTGTGAAGAGGAGAGTGGTTTTTACATTGATTTCACAGAGAAATTTGTGTGTGTGTGTGTGTGTTTCATGTTATTAAGAAAATAAAATGGTAGACTGCGAATAAAAAGAAACAAAAAAATTTTGGTGAAAACGATTTATGATTTGCAAATTAACAAGAAATGTGATCAATTTGTGCTATACGAATAAAAAATTTTAAATTTGTGAGTCTTGTATTTTAAATTTGAAATGAAATCTTAAAATTGAAGATTTTTCAAAGTTTATTTATTCGAAAGAGCTGATTCGTTGTATAAATTCTCTGAAATGAATAACGAGTTGATGAATTGTAGAAGAATTGAATTAAACATTAGAGCTAAATAAAGTGCATTTGTGGCCAAAAAATATAAAGACTCAGCGGGATAGTCTTCCCACCAGCAAAACGTTTTGATATTGCCGAATTCAAGGACACAATGCTTTTGAAATGTTAAGTCATAAAAAGTATTAAATTAGGGATGTTATTTAGTGAATCATTCATGATAGAAGTAACAAACACTGATGAATTTTAGAGGTTTTAGAAAAAATATTTCTAATTACGGTTTTGACAACGTATACAATGTTATTCCTTCAAAAACAATCTTTAAAAATGTGAAAATTGGTATTAAAAGTGTTGTGACCTACATATATATTATGACCTACATATATTGTGACCTAAAAATATATTTAAAAAATCATTAAATAAATTAATGTATTTTAAATCAACTAGCTAAGGAATCATTCTCGTCACCAAAACGGATTATTGTTCATCTATTTTGTCTCTGAAATCTTTAACTCTTACAAATCAACCGAAGGATTGTGGAACTAGAAAATTCTAATCTATTAGTCATTCTTAACAAACATGAATCAAATTTATTTAAAATCCTGCAAGTTATACGAAATATTTGAAGAGGAAAATTTTATTCTAATTATTTTCCTATCAACTAAACAATTTACGATTCAAAAGAATTTACTATATCGAAGAAAACATTTGATTATCGTTTCTTACCTAGACTAAGTAATTTGATTATTTAAATCCTTTGGCCTTAATTCTCTTTTTTGTGATTTCGTATATTCCCTACTTAGTACCATTCTCTTCATTGGTTAAGTTGTTTATTATTTTTGATTAATATATTTTTAATTAATAATTTAATCTATTTACTATATTCTTTTATATTCATTTTTTAAACAATACGTTCATGGTGAAAAAGGAAGACTCTGAGACCGTTTACTACCATAGCAAAAAGTAATCGGAAAATTCAAGATATTATGGATGAAATAGAATCAAAGAACATTAATACACCAAAAGTAGTACTCAAATTGATCAGAGATAATATTTTTAAATATAATATTTTATATATAGTGAGAGGGAATAAAATAGCCCGAAATAATTGAACACTTATCATATCGTCTCAAAATGGAAAAAAAGTATATATTGATGATGAACTAGAATGTTCAAGAATTCAAAAATATCATGAAACGAAGTTAGAACCGAAATTTAAAGGAACAGATGTTAAAAAGAAGAAAATCGCCGAAAATGAACGAGAAATTGAATCAATTCAAAAACCTACAACCAAAGAGTTGTATAAAAAACAAATGAAATATATATACCTATGTTTTTAATAAATAAATATTTAATGTCTTCTCGTTTTAATGATTATATTTATTAAAGACGTTTCAGGTACACAGAATATGGGAACAATCAAAATGTTTCTAAATTCAGTATAATTTCTTTTCAAGAAAAACAAATCAAATCTACAAAATAGAAGTATGTTTTTACAATAAATGTCGACCAATCAATCAATAGATATTGTAAATAATCTAATACTTTTTGAATACAAGATGGAAAATCTAATTCAGATCTACATGTCAAAAGAACAAACAGCGATAGTATTTATCATAAGATTTAAATTAAAAATATACAGATTTTATCGAAAAAATCATTATTTTAAATCTCACAATAATATGACATTTGAGTTACAATATCAAGATAACCTAAGGGATATCAAAGTCATCTCAAGATAGTTCGAAATAGACACTACACCTCAATCTGTCACGAAGCCTGTTATACGAAGTACGGAAGGCAATGCAATATCAAATACAACAATGAGTTCAAAAGCAACAGTAAAAATGTCAATCGAAGCACCATTAACTTTTCCAGATTCAGATCGCATTTTCGAAGGACATGCGATGTTTTCTAAATCAGTATTAATTAGTGTCGATGAACAATCTTGTTCTGATCACAAAATGTAATATGTTTACAATGTGTTATAGAATAATATGCGTTAAAGCTACTTTTTATCAAACAGCACGCATAGATATAGAATTTTATGACAAACCAAAAATAAACATTTTCGTATATTTATACGATCAGATACAAATGAAATTTCTTGTTTATACTCCACAAGGAAAATATTTAAAAGGTTATTGTCAAACATTAAAACAAATTGTTAATCTTACATTTATAATAAAATATACATCTTCTGCTTCTTTGTCATTTCTTACCTTTCAAGGTATCGATTCAAATGAAGTATTAACTTCACCAACACAAAAATACCAAGTTTCATCTACATACATATCATATGCATTAAAAACTGATATTGGAACAAATCTAGCTTACTTACCAGAACAATACAGACTGGTATCTTTTAAAACTTCTATACGACTCCTTAATCTTCTTATCTACCTGGATACTAATATA
The DNA here is from genome assembly GCA_001938485.1 of Girardia tigrina. Taxonomy (NCBI): domain Eukaryota; kingdom Metazoa; phylum Platyhelminthes; order Tricladida; family Dugesiidae; genus Girardia; species Girardia tigrina. The sequence goes on from MQRK01243947.1 coordinate 16,183, forward strand.
AATCTATCCGTGCAGTTACAATGGAATTATAGCTCACAAATAAATAATCAAACATTAGAAAAAAAATGATTATGTAATCCTTTGATATTATCCCTTGGAAGTTTTTTGACACATAATATAATATATGAATATTTTAGAATTTACCAAAAATCTGATACAATAAAAATATAACTAAATCAACCACAACAATCCTAAGGTAAGTATACAATAGTGAAATTGCTCAATATTCTTAGAGAATATATCGCAACTCAGCCTATGTATTAATGAAAGAATATGAGGTCGTACTATAATGGTACCCCAAAATAACAGCATGCAATAATAAAAAATTCGATAGGTTTAACAAATATATTAACTAAATTGCAACACAACTGTTTACTACCAAAATAATAATGAATTTTTATAATTGTATATACACTTAGTTACGAATAAATAGGTGAGATTTTGTGGGTGGTAAAATTGTCGATAGTGTAGTAAAATGATTAGGAATTTTTTGTGTGATTTGAATTAATAAAAATAACGATAAATCAATACTGGATCTCGGATAATTTTAGTTATCAAAATAATGTTAACAGTTACAGTGGATTTGGGCAAAAACAATTATCTAGTCAAATAATAAAGAAATTGTTACTTGAAACGACCGATGATAAAAAATAGTAAATTTCAAAATTATTGAAATATCTGACTTAGAATGGCCGGAAATCGTTTCTGAGAAATAGATTGCAATCGGATACGTTGGATACGCTGTTAATTGAATAGAAATTTCGATAATTTTCGATATATGTTGAATATAGTCTGTAACGTAGATATACGATGAATTTTGTAATTGTGCGACCTAATATTTACTAGATTCCATAGAATCTACTTTATTCATTCGAATAATTTCATTATTAATAATAATAAGAATCGAGCGAAAATAGTTTTTTTGTTTTCGGATTTTCTTTTAAAATATTATTCCGGAATTTTGGTAAAGAATTTTAAAATTGAAAATTTCCATTAAAAATTCGATTTATAAAACTGGAAATTGTGAAATTTTTTTCTGATAGAAAAAAATTCAAAAATAATTTTTACACAAAATTTAGATGTCAACATATCATCATGAAAATTCCGCTGGACAATTGTAGGAGAATTCCATTACAAATAATCTCCGGTTTGTTTAAATAATCGGTATTATTATTTTGTAAATTTGAATTATTATTTTATTCAGTTTATCGCCGGATAAATGAGACAGTGTATAATTATCAAACCGATTATACGTCTCAAATAGTCGGGGAAAGTTAGATATATATTGAAATATTGTAAATATTGATTTATTATTTTTATAAAAAAGATTTATCAATTTTTATTTCGGTTAAAAATGTTTTTAAAAATGTAAAAAATATTAAAAAAATTTTTTTAATATTAAAAATTTTATTACAATTTTTTTTAATTTTAAAAATTTTTCTTATTTACCAGCTGTCAAAATGAGGCATTACAAATAGAAATCTTACTATAATACATGATCATATATATTATATAGTGAAGGATTATTTGGTCAAATAATCCTTATAATATATTCAATGATTAATATTCCATACAGAAAATAATACAAAAGAAAGACTAAACTTATATTGCATCACTCTGGTAATACCTGCCAGGTGTGCACGTAAATACTACACATTTATAAAAAAAATTATTGATAACAGACAACAATATGAATAAAATAAATTGTTTGATATTTTATACTTTTACTTATATTTTACATTTATATTTTATATATATATAAGTAATTTTTTATTTTTCATCTTTATAAAAGTTTGAATTGTTGTTATAATTTTAATTTTTCTCGATTTCAGATTATGAACAACTACACTATAATCGGATCTCAAATCGAAGTGGCGAGATCTTCCCATTATACTCAATCCTAAGTGATTGAAAATAACGATAATATGTCGGAAAGGAAGGTGTGTATACCTACAATGCCTTCGTTTAACCCCATTCTGGATAGGCTTTGGAAGGCGAATAAGTTGAATTTGTATAGAGATCGAAAGACCTGTGATACTCGCATGGTTAGGGAGATTAGAGACATCTAGTTATTCGCGGATATAGAAGATCGAAAGCATGCCGCCATAGAAAGGACTGAGAGAATATGTGTCGTGGTCTTTTATAACTATTATTTATACATAAAATATATTTATTAATATATAAATACATCAATTATCCAATAAAAAGATCGATCAAGAAAATTATTTGAATTGGAATTAAAACAGAATACATGGTTTTCCTTTTAATTTTATCCGGTGTGCAAATAATTTAATCCAGTATGCAAATAATTTAATACAGTGTGCAAATAATTTAATTTGTGTTTTAATATTGTAAAGTAAATTTTTTAAATTATAAAATAAAAAAATTTAAGTTCTTTATACTTTTGATTTAAATGTTCCATAATATAAAATTTTAGTTTAAAAAAGCCTTACAAATGCAAAATATCCATATTAATTGTAAGGTTTCTGATGATGAACGACGTGTTATTATAAAAAAATACGAAGAGAAAATTCTGGCACAGATTAGTGCTGAAATGAACGTGAATAAAAAAACTATGACTTCAATCATCAAATTATACAAAAATACTGGAAGGATTGAAACTAAAAAGGTGAGAACACCAAAAGACAAGAAAATTATACCTAAAATGGAACGCATAATCAGACAAGAAATTGAAAATGATGCATCAATAACATTGAAAAAGTTAAAATCTAAATTATCAAATTTTAATGTGAATGTGTGTGCAACATCTATTGATATATTGGAATAATTTAAATTACACGTTTAAAAAATAGAGTTAGTCCCAGAACGCAGAGCAACATCGAAAAAAGATTCGAATATTGCATGCAATTTCTACCTTGGGACTATGAAAAGGTTATATTTTTAGATAAATTTGGAGTAAGTTGCTCCAGTCGACAAAAATGTGGTAGATTCGTGAATTAACCCCACGAAAAAATGCTACCACAATTAGATCTAAAAAGTTCTTCGTTTTAGCAACAATATCTAAAACGCACGTAATAAATTTTAAAATAAAAGAATTAACCTATAATCGTGCGGCTTTCATGTGTTACCTAAATGATATTGATGAGGGAAAATAACATGAATAATTTAAAAATTATCATGGATAACTGCAATATTCATAAAGGACCGGAAATAAATTATGTGGTGGCAAACTGTGGCCATGAAATTATCTATTTGCCATCATACAGCCCACAGTTAAACCCAATCGAAGAGGTTTTCTCTAAACGGAAAAGTGCAATTAAAAAGAAAAATGCCAGTAGCACTAATAGAGAGGAATTTATGACTGCTATAAAGCAAATCGCTGATTTTATATCTGTAATTATATAAAAAATTATTGTTAACATATGCGCGAATTCGCAGTTAAAACCTAAATCTTCAACTACCAACCGTGAATATCCAATACCTTCAACCAGCAAATATATTATCCTTCTGACGGCAAAACCAGTAAAGGAAGTGAATATTCAAGGAGGTCAAAGTATTCAACTACACAAATGTCCAAAACAAATGCAACGAATGACCAGAAAAAAGAGGCACTAATAAAGAAGAAACGAAAAAGAGAAATAAAGAAAGAGATGAAGCAAAAACAATCAAAAATGGAGAGGTAAAAGAAGGCACGCAAATGCAAGAAAGAATCACTGCAACAAGTCATTTTAGAGCATCCAGAGTTGGGACAAAAATTGAACTTAAGGGAACTATCAGGAAGACCTTAAAATTACTGATGAACAACCAGAGCTTATAAGTGAAATTTTTAAAATTGCTATCCATGGAAGCTCAACTGAGGAGAGAAAACTTATGGAATCATTAACAAATATCAAAACCTTGGATTAATTACATCAAAATTATTAAAATTAGGTCATACATTGTCACGATCCACAGTTTACAGCCTGCAAATGCTCAAACGATTGATGGAAAAAACATTAAAACAGTTCATTTTTATTTGGACGTCACATAGGAGGAGGGGGTGAGAAATTGTGTCAAAGGGGGAGGGAGATTTAAAAATCTTTTTTTCTGGACGTCATATATGAACAACCGCTTGGCATGATAACATTCTACCATCAATGCATCCCGCATTGTTCTGAACTCCTATCTCCATTTAGCGATGCAATCAAAAATGAAAAGGAAACAGTAAAAATCAAATGGAACGACTTTTTAAATGATAAGTTTAAAAAAAAGCAAGAACTAAATAGTTACTAAATTAGATATATACGATCTTCAAACAGATTTATTCTTAAGAACCGATGCTTTAAACACAGCAATTGGAACAGTTTTAGAACAACAATTAATTAAGAAAATCTCACAACTTAGATTTTTCTCACAAAAGCTTAAATTCCAGAAAACGAGATACTCGGTGTTTGATAGAGAACTATTAGCAATACACAACAGCATCAAACATTTCAGACATATTTTAGAATGAAAAGTTTTTAATTTATACACCGATCACAAACTACTAATACACATTTTCAACATGAAAGACCCAAACCAAAGACAATTAAGACATAATCTATATATCACAGTTTCAATGCAAAATCCTTCACATTTGTGGTAAATCAAATATTGTAGCCGACTACCTATCCAAAACCGAAGTCAATCAAATTGTCTTTAACACAATTATTAAAAACGAAGACCTCTTATATAAACAAAATGGAGTCCTATCAGAAACAAAGAAACATAAATCTACCAAAATAATCAACATACTAGGAATTTATTACTTAGACAACATTAAAAACACTCACAAACATTTAATACTAAAAGAATTTATGCATACAAGTACATAACATCGGACACTATGGATTTCAAAGCAGATATGAAATATTACACCTTCAAATTTTTTGGCCATATATGTGAAAATAATATCAAAGAATTTATTAGCAAATGCATAAGTAACATCAACAAAATAACTAAACATCCAAAATTACAGTTAATCAATTTAAAAGAAAGTAATAAAAAATCGAAACCATTCACGTAGATATTGGTAGGACCACTACCATCAAAAAAATTACAAATACTGGTTAACAATCATAGACAGAAACACTAACTAGGCCGAAGTTACACCACTTAAAAACAAAATAACTGAAACAATTATAAGACAAATAGAAGAAGAACGGATATGCAGATACGGAACACCTAAAAGAATTATCAGCAATAAAAAAAACAATTCGAATGAGCAAATGTTCAAAAATTATGTGTAAAAAATACAACTTAAAGAAAACACGAACCACACCATGTAACCCATAATCAAATGTGAAGAAAAAAATTTCATAAAACATTAAAAGATATATAAAGAACAAAAGGCAATGACAACAACTGGCTAACAAATTTACAAGAAGCATTACTAGCCTACAGAATTAAACAAAATAATAAAGATCATACTTCAACCTTTAGAAAACTGGTATTAAAGACAAATCTATTATATATGACAAATTCGAAGTACTTAAAACACTTAATAAGTAAAGTAATGATACTAACCCATTCGATAAACTACAAGCATTTATTAAAAAACCTAATTCGAAAAACTTCAAAAATAGATATAATGGACTACACAAAGTCATACACTTAAAAAATAACACAGCACTAATCGATATAAAGGAATAAAAAATACATTAACTTCAGATGAATTAAACTAGTTACAAAAGGATGTTCCACATCTTCTGAAGGGGCTACGTAGTAACACTACCTTGTCACATCAATACTTATAAGTTAAAAACATTTGAAACAGTACATATTCGTATCTACACTAATTGCCATATCAATATTTATATTCATATCTTTATATACGTTTAGGTACGTTCAATTTTTTGTACCTTAATTTTATTTGGTGTGTCATTTATATTTCTTTTATTTTTACGTTTTCATATACTTTTTTTTCTTTTTATTTTATTGTCTACCTTTGCTTTTTGATAATATTTTTATTAACTATCTGATCGTTCAACGATCTGCGTAGCGAGCTGTCGCACTTCATCTTTGGAGTTACTGAATTCGCTCGGAGACAAATTATATCGTCGCTAACCTTAAGCGAGCAAAGGCGCTCAAAAGTCCGCCGCAACTTTGCACTGTATAGCTCCCAATCGTCAATTGTGACCTTAAGAGGACCGTATTTCTTTCGCAATTATTAGAATCACTTGAGGAGCCACCGATGAAATAATATGGTTGAAACAATTTCCCAAGATTCAAATTCAGAACGTAATCGAGAGTGGTTTAAAGTAATTGTCAATTCCCTTTTGGATGACGCCAGTAGTATAAGCTATGTCAGCGACAGAGTGGCTCAAGAATTGAAATTAAGTGGAACAATCAAGAGAATTGAAGTGAGTGTGATTGGTGGGAATTCAGAAAAGATGAATTCAAGAATTGGTAAAATGCAATTACAAAGCGTTGACAGAAAAATGAAAGCGGACTTTCAAGCTCTGATAATCCGAAAAATATCAGATGGAATTCGAGTTTGCGACTGGAACAGAATTCAAGATAAATGGAAACATTTAAAGGACCTTCCCTTTCATACATTGTTATTTTCATACAATTAATCTAGTTGGGTGGAATACTGGAGTAGATGTTTTAATCGGAGCAGATTTTATTCGGTTGCACCGAGCAATCCGAGAAATCTGCGGAGAAGATAATGATCCCGTTGCACGTCTAACCCAATTGGGATGGACTTGCATAGGATTAGTCGAAGAAGGGTCATCAAGACCTATGACGCAATTTAACACATTTTTGTCGACGAATTGCGATGATGAATACGTGTTAAAAAGATTTTGGGAAATCGAAGAAATAGAAATACAGAAGGATGGTAAATCGGAAGAGGATCAAATCGTTGAACGGGCAATCAAGGATTGCGAATATAAAAATGGGCGATATCAAGTCAGATTGCCATTTAAGATCCAGTGTGAACTGATTCCGGAGACGAGACAGATGGTTGAAAGAAGAGAACTATCATTGATAAAGCGCTTAAAAAATGGCATGATCTCAGATATAAGTATGATGGAATACTTCAAGATTATTTGAATAAAGTTTATATCCGTGAAATGGACCACAGAAAGATTGAAAAAACAAAATTTTTCCTATAATACGCATTTTACTATAATACGAGACGATAAGGAGACAACTAAAATACGGATAGTCTTTGATGCAGCAGCACAAAGTCGTGGAAAATACTTGAATGATTTCATCGAGACCGGACCTAAGTTATAAATTAAGTTATCTTCTGGAGTGATAGTGGTAAACGAGAGAAAAGCAAATTAAATGAAAGAGACAAAAGAAAAAGAACAAGGCCTAAAAAAAATTTCTCTCCCCATCATCATCATAATTATATTATTATACTTATAAAATTAAATTTTAATTTTAAAAATATTTGTTACCAATAATATCACAGCGATATTATAATTACAAATTAATGAAAAAAAACAATACTTGGAATATACCACTGTACTTAAATTTTATAGTTCTATTAATCAGGCTCACAGAAAATTATCATCATTTTGTATTTGTGGCAAAAAAAGAATACTCCTATTTTATTTCTATCACCAAATTATAATTGTGGTTAATAAAAGAATATGTTGATATTATCATCCCAAAATTAAGTCATTATACTGGCAAACATTTGGTTCCAAATAATATTAATCGAGTTCGTACCAATTATTTGAAGTAACACTTAGTGAGTTATTTATTCCCCTCGACTCACTTTCTTTTTCTATTATTGTGATCATTGTGAAAGTCTTCTTTTTCTCTATTCGTTATTTACAATAAAATTAGTTTATATATATATATATATATATAT
>MQRK01243953.1:3883-46103 GCA_001938485.1 Girardia tigrina
ATATAGATTTTACTTTGCAATGTATATATATATATATATATATATATATATATATATATATATATTCATTTAACTATATATATTCATTTCATTTTTTACCAAAATATAATATTCTATTTTTTATTTAATGCATAAATATATTTTCTATCATGAAAGGTCCTTTCCAAATCGATGATTTAATGTTTATTTTTACATTTTCTTCAAACAAATTAAATCATTTGTAACTATTTCAATGTTAATAATTTTTTAAAAAAAATGTATTTTAAATATTACTTGGAAACACAATATGTTTTTTGCTTGTTAAACTAATCAATTTCAGGTGTAATGAGCGACAAATTGAAGAACACAAATTTGAAGAATACACCATTATTCATCGATACCCTTTCAACGATCACAACCCACCGATGTTTGATCAAATGGTGGCGTGTGTTAATGAAATTATGTCTTACTTAAAGCAAAATGAAGAAAATGTTGTTGCTATCCAATGTAAAGCTGGAAAGGTAAACTGTTCGAATTCTACTTTTGTTTATAGACAATATTTTATTGTACCTTAACACAAAGTAAAACTTATATTAACTTATATTAACGAATAAAAAATGTGTAAATTAATATATATATAGCTTTTTTCAAGAAATTGATTATTGAACATTATTTTGGCATTTCGTATTCCATCATCAGCAATTATAATTTAATATTTGTAAGTTTTTATATTAGTTTTATAAAAAATTATTTTTATGAGAATGATTTTTTATTTTAATTATTAAGATATTATTCTATAGTAATAGCAAAATGCTTTTTAATGTTTCTTTCTAATTCTGTGCATCGTTATTAAGAAGACATTACAACCCATTAATAAGCATTCAAAAATAACAAAGTAAATCTGTTTAAAATTTTAAAATCGTTAATTAAATTTAGAAAGTACAAATTGAAAATATACTTCCATTTAAACTAACTTATTTATAAAAATAATTTTCGAAAATATCAAATTTGGTATTTGTTAGTTTCGGTGGGCACGCCACCTGATTGAGAAAATTAATCCATTGAAATCGGAATAATTTATATGCAACCACAATACAATTTATACAATGCAGTTCCTTTTAAAAATCTCCAGCTTCAAAGATTATTTAAACAACTGTTACATGTTAAATTTATTTATTAAAAGAAATATTTAACATGAAAAAATATGTATAATTATTTGTTTAAATAATATCTATTTAAAAGTATTTTTTGTTGAAAAATAAATTTTATAGATTTGTTATTCGTTGTTACAACTTTGTCTCTCAGTTTTTTTAATATTTTATTTTGAGAAACTTATTTTTTTAGTTCTTTTGATGTCAAATCGGAACCGACAATTTATATACTTTTAATTTTTATTCTATATTTTTTAATTATTAATTAATTTATTAATTTCTATTCTATTTTTATGATACTTTTTTTCCATATTAATTTCCTCTATTCACCTTGATAAATAATTATTTTTAAAGTCTTTAATTTTTAACGACCTTTAATTCTAATTCAAATTTTTCCCAGTCGCGTTTTAATTTCTTTAAATTATATTTGAAAAATAATTTTGATATTTTATTTCCATAATTAAAGATATTATTGGATAATAATGGCAAAATTTTTTAAAAAAATTAAAAAAGATTTGAAAGGGCTTTACTTTATTAATTTTGAATGTTTATTAATGAGTTTTATTATTTAATTAATAATGATTCACAGCACTGCTCCTCATAATGTTAATCAAATCACTTCTGTAAAACAGAAAATTCATCCTTTGAAACAGAAGAGATTCTATTTTTACAATGTAACCAATGATCTCAACCTGACTCGATTGACTTGATTGTGAATGCTCACTAATGAAGGTTTCGAGATTATGATTTGTCTCCCCAATTGTCGAATTTTTATAGCATGTAGGAATCTTGGGAAGCTTTTTAATTAAAGCTAAAAAGAAAGACATTTGAAATTAATTTACTTTAAGTATATTTTTAGAATGTTTTTTTTTAAAGTTGTGAGGAATATTTTGAATGTTTGATATTTTGTGTTTGAATGTTGTATGTTGATTTGGAATTGTGTCTCTCCGACTCAGATGACTGATAAATATTTTAATTCTTATTATCTGAAAATAAGTAATGTTTAAATTTATTTCTAATTTAAAATAATTGTAAATTTTTAATAAGTTTAATAATGTTATTTACAATTTTTAAATAAATAAATTGAATGTCCTTCCAAGTCTATTATATATATATATATATATATATATTTAATGAAAATTAATTTAATAATCAAATTTGTTTTCAATTTGTTCAAGTAAGCATTAAAATTCACGTGGAAAGGAAACAAATGTCAAATGAAAATTTTCACATCGTCACTCTCTCGGTTTAAACATGGCAAACGAAAATTGCTTTTTATTTCCATTTATTTTATAAGTTAATAATCTTTATTTTATTTTTTTTATTTTTACCTGTTTTCTTTAGATTTATTTTATTTTTTTACTAATATCACATAAATTTTTTAATAAAATAACAAAAATGAAATGAACTTATTACGTAAAATATTATTCATATTTGTCATTAACCTAGAATTGGAAAAGTATCAATGATAAAATTGTTTATTTTAATTATTATACAGTTTTTAGTTTAAAAAACCTTTTTTTTACTTCTTAGATTTTCAAACTTCATGTACTTCATGTTTTATATAATTATTTAATTTTTGTTGGTTTTTAAAAAAAATCCTTTTTTTAGTTTAATAAAATTAATGTATTTTTTATGTTTTACGTAATTATTTAATTTTTGTTAGAATTTTAAATTAAAATTTTTGATAAATTATTTGGCGAATTGATAATTTTTACTAACTCCTCATACTCCTTATCCTTGAATACACTTAAACGACGTGGTTATTTGATAGACAGATAACTAACCGAGTACAACTGTATTTTCGTTGTCGTTTGATTTATCACTCCGATAAAATCTATTTCTAGTTTGGTGATCTTTATTGTTACTTTCTTTTTTTCTTTCCGTTTTTTTTGTTGCAATAAATTTATTATTATTATCTCTTCGATGTTATATTTCCAGAACAAAATATTCATCTGATGAGTTTGAATTAGTATACTTAACATTACTCTAATCATATTATTTTCATTTGGGGATATAATTAAAAACAAAATTTGTTGATGAAGACTTCAGTTTATTGCTCACCCTTAATTTTTTTGACTTAAATCATAAATTATCATATGTATACTCAGATATATTCTTAATTTTATCGTCAAAATCATATTAATAAAGTATTCATCCTGAATGATCAGGAATGGTCAACCGAACGTGATACCACAAAGCCTACTTCTAAGACGTTTGCAAAGCTACCGACTATCAACTTACAGTTATAGACATCTGCTTATCAGTTTTCCTACTCCAAATCCCAGTTTCCCTGCGAAACAATATCCCTAGAAAATAATGGTTTGTTCGGGATTTTCATCACGAGTGTGCATTGGACCTTTCTTTTTTAATTCCACAGTCACGGCTGAGAGCTATCAGCAAATGCTGAAGCATTATGTAATTCCGAACTTAAAGAAGCACAAAAAGTTCAGCACAACCATATTTCAGCAGGACGGGGCAACGCATGACACTGCATTGAACACCAAAGAGTTTTTGAAACGAGAATTTGGAGAAGATGCTGTAATAAGCCGAGGGTTTTCCTTTGCTTTGTCAGGATATTCACCCGATTTGACACTACCAGATTTTTGGTTGTGGCCCCATCTTAAAATGAAAATGTGTGCCAAGAACTATAATTTCAGTGGAAGAACTAAAAACTGCTATTCAAAATGAATTTCATTCACTGCCTCAATGTTTCTTTTCTAATTGTGTTAACTCAGTTATTGAGAGATGTACTTTGTTTTGAGACCGATGGTGGAAATTTCTAAAGCTTATTTGTATTAAAAACTTTATTATACCTAAACATGTTTGTAACTACTCAGCTTTGGAAAAATGCAATTTTTGTTTGAAATTTCCAACTATTTAAGGGACTCACGATAGTTTCTGATAACAAAAACCTTTTGTCTAGTATGTATCGAAAAAATGTGGCCATAAAATAAGATAATTATTATAAATAAACTATTTAATTCCATTAAACTTTATAATTCCAGGGTCGTACGGGGGTAATTGTTTGTGCTTGTCTTCTTCAACAAAATACTGAATGGAATGCTACAGAGGCTCTTAGATTCTATGGAAAGAGCCGGACAACAAATTCCAAAGGTGTAACAATTCCTAGTCAGATTCGTTATATATATTATTTTGCTCATTATTTGTCAAATGGATTACACTACGAAAGTATTTCATTGAAATTAAATTATTTGGTGTTGAATGAGTTACCCAATATTGCCGGTAACAATTACGGTAAGACTTTCTGCCTCGATTTTAAAATTTTATAATATTTAAGTACTTTTTATAATTTTTAATATCTAAAATAAAAGATAATTTTCTATTAATTTCTTCATTATTTCTAAATGATATTATATTATTATTATTGTTAATTTTAGTCTTATTTTTTCAATATAACTTTTTTTATTAACCTTTGGGTTAACTTTTCATGCAAACTTTTGAATCTTGGGGGAGTATGTAGGTCATGTACCGATTTCGGTATGTTTCATGTTGCTTGTATCTACGTTCAGAGACTCATTGCAAGATAAAAGATAGGCTGGGATGAAGCAGTGTCTAAAGAGATTAGAAAAGATCATTGAAATCGGTCATATGTTGAGGATTGAGGAAGATCCTGCAGCAGACAAGTAAGTAGTGAATTGTAATGATAATGTGGTAATTTGGACAGATTCAAGTAGTATATTAATGAGCGTGCTTCTATGGGTTAACTGTGATAACGTTGAGGACACTGCTTGGCTAAGAAAAGAGAAGGACACACATAGTTATTGAACATGTCAAGTTTTAAAAATGTCTACTTACAATGAAAGTATCTCATTTCATTTATGTGTCGAATTAAAAACATGTCGAATTAGAAAATATGTGTCGAATTGTCATGGAACTCTTTTTGTTTTAATTAATACGTTGTAATGGTTTACATTTCAATCCAAATCTCATGAATAATTGTTGTAGCTCTTAACTATTAAGTTAAAAAAAGAAAAAGTTAATTAAAAAGATAAAGAATAATAAATATTTATTTCTTGAAAAATCAAAATACAATACCGTTTTTTAAAATCTGGTTTAAAATCTGCATATCCAAACAAATTCAAATATTTTTTAACAGATTTAAATCATTTTTTTACAGATTAAAATCATTTTTTTATAGATTAAAATAATTTTTTATAGATTGAAATCATTTTTTTAGATTTAAATCCTTTTAGAAAACTCATATTTCTAAAAGTTTTCTAAAATGATTTCTATAAAAAAATGGTTTAAATCTATAAAAAATGATTTCAATCTGTAAAAAAAATATTTGAATTTGTTAGGATTAGCTTAAGCAAATAACAATTTTGTGTAATTTGAAGATAATATTCGACAACTTTTTTTCGAATAATCGAATATTCGAAAGATGCATAAAATATCAAATAATCTAATATTCGAAAGTGACAACTCTACTATTAACTATTCATCGACAAAAATAGTATCATTATAAGATCTCGTGAAAACACCCTTCGTATTATCTATACCATTTACAAGTCATTAATATAATTTTCCAAATGACGAACAACTGGAGTCGGCCCGCCAGCACTTCAGGATCCTGGATACCTCGCCACCGCAACATGGTACGTACAAGGTATACGTCCAGAAAGACCTTACCACTCCCGAGTTTGTATGGTTGATCCTGGAACACCCCACTTCTCTCCAAACCCGATACACTGGCCCACACCGGATGCTTCAACTCCACACGGAAAATAATACGGTCACTATCGACTTCAACGGCACACATCACACCGTCAATTTATGCAAGCTGAAGCCTTGTGTCTACATCGAAGATCACATGAACAACTCCACTATCCTTTCTTCTGTCAAGAAATCAGTCTCGTTCTCGCTATGGGTTCAAATCTCGAACACATCATATCTCATCCAATTACGTACGGCATAACACTCATCGGAATGTCTCCGCATCTTAAAGGGGGGGGGGGCTGATGTAGTGTCCTTTAATTTCTTATTAAAATTTTATTTAAATTCCATTTAAGAAGTTTCAAAATCGAAATTAATTTCTTATTAAAATTTTTTTTTAATTAATTCAATTTAACAAGTTTAAATCGAAGTCAATTTCATTGCCAAAATCACTTAATCATTTTTTTGTTGTTCCTGATCGTATTACTTTCGCATTTTGGGGTATGAAACAAATCGAACTTCTAATTAGAAAAAAATAATTGATTAAAAAAGAAAAGAAAATAAGAAACTTTGTTTTAATATTCAAACATTAGTTTTTTTCCTTGAGTGTGTTTTGTATGAATAAAAATATTTTATCAACAATGGCTTTATTTTTTAATCGATATTTAATATTTTTGCCCGACGTCGCTCCAAGCTAGGCGACACCTGGGCGAGCTCTCAAAAGTCATCTATCGGTCGATTTGACGGTCCAACCGATATGCATTTTTTGGATCTTTGGACGATATCTGAGTCCCATAATTAGTATAGTTTTCCAAATCATTAATGTAATATATTAACTTTAGTTGATATATTGTTGTGTGATATCTTTTCGTTTGTAATTTCTCGACTTTTCTTTCTTTGAGTGCTTTGTATTTTGTGTAACTGGTCTGAGTTTTGTGTACTGCTTTTATTTTTAGTGATATTGGTATGAATTGTGTGTTATAAATAATTGTCCAAACATTTGTTGGAGTTGAACAGGGTTATCGGGACAATTTAAAGTGTACACGTCAACTCGTCAGATTTTATTTTTTAAATAATTCAAAGTAAAGACATATCAATCTTAAAAGATTTATATTTACAAATGGGAAACAAAAGTAAATCGAAAAAGAAGTCCATCAAGTTAAATGTAAATAAATTGATAGAATTAGAAAATTCCAATAAAATTAACGAAATAAATTAAATATGTTGTCCGAAGAGATAAAAATAATAAATAATTTTAAAATATATGGTCAATGATCGCTTAGCGATCACAAAATCAATAATACGAAACATAATTTGAATTTGGCAATTAAGTATCTTTGACTGTTTATAATTCGTAGTTGGACTGTTTGTGATCCTGACTGCCTATTATTATTATATTTGATGAGGTTATTTTTTGTTTTGCGTGATATAAAGTTTATTAATAGTTTGTCTTAATTGAGTTATTTTTGTTATACAATTAAATCCAACCTATTCCATTTTATTTTATTATTATTTAATTATAGTAGCTAATAACTACTATAATTAGTATAGTTTTCCAAATCAATAGCATATTTTTTAGATATTTAAAAAGAATATAATTTTTTCATTTTAACTTGAGAATTTTTTATTTGGAAGTGATTTTTTTTAGTTTTGAACTGATTTGAAATATAAATTCAATTTGAAATGTAAATTCAATTTTTAAAAATACTTATTTGTTTTTATTAATTTTTACTTAAATGTAAATATTTTTTGCTCCGTATTTTTAACTGAAGTCATCAAATATATTTTGAATTCAAGAGAACACTTATGAGGGTCGATGATCATAATGGGCAATGCAAGAATCCATAGGAGAAGCGATTTTGAGAGAATCATTCCTATGTTTGAATTGATTCTGAAATTCTTATCTCCCTATATGCTTAATTCAATATCAAATGTGTTTTCAAAGATGAAGAGATGTGTAAGAAGTTTCGTTGGGTGTGATTTTGACGGTGAAGTCTGACAAGGAAGTCTGATAATGGAAGGTAATTGCTGAGGTTACTGATGTAGATTGCAATAATTATAATATATAATATATGATGCGTATACTCGGGAATATGACAAGAACGGTAACTGGAGAACAATATGTCAGTTAAAACATATTTTGAAATGTTTATTAGTTTTATTTTTGTGGTGTAATAATATAAACATTCTTTATGAATTTAAGACATGAATGTGAGCAGTAGCAGTTGAATAAAATTAAGAAGCAAAAAATATTTACATTTAAGTAAAAAAGTTAATATGGAATAAAATATATAAATTTTTATAAATATTTTCTATTTATATTTTATAAAATTGAAAAATTCTCAAGTTAAAGTTAAAATAATTATATTCTTTTTTTAAATATTTTAAAAACTATACTAATGAAATAAAGAAAATTTCAGAAAGGGTAGTCGATAAGTTTATCTTTTAATTTGAAGTTTATAGAAATTATTTAAGACTTCATAACATCATTTTATTGAACTAATTGAGATCTATTAAATACTGTTAGGAAATTTTTAATAAAGATCAGCGATTCCCTTCACTAATATCAGGAAACCTGTCGAAGTATAAATTATTGTTTAACATTAATAATAGTCGAATTTCTTCATCAAACCCGGTAACCGAATTATGTAACTGCAGAATAAGAACGAGTATGTCTGATTATGAATATAGACAAGACGAAAATCATTGTCAGAAAATATTTTAATATGTTGTCATAATAAATCATTTCGAAATTTTTGATTAAATTTTATTTAGCAATTCAAATAATGTTGAATATTCATTTGCACTGATATATTCTCGACACAAGCTTTTTAAAATACATAATTCCAACATTAACTCTTTTCGTGTTGCGTTAGTGTATGCATACATTCATTGGTGTGTACTCGCGTGCCTGTTCCTATGTGTGTGTCCATCAATCTGACAAGTTGCATTTTAATGACAATTGGTGTCGAAAATTAGTTATGCGTGGTTTGGTATTAAAATTTACATCTCGTATATTCGTACTTGTATAACCTCCGTTGATATCGTTTCTGTACTTTAGATTGTGGAGACCGTGTGTGTGCCTGCGACACACCGACTACACAACTCATGCAACTTACACTGACACGCGCACTTCGCTCTACCTGTCTGATTTCACTGAATTTGATATTTTACCCATTTTTGTCCATATTACTTTTACTTTCTGTTAGAATATTTCAAATAAATTCTAATTATTCCATCAATGAATATTCTTATATTGAGATACTTTCGAATATTTTCGTTGGTAAAATCGACTGAATTATGATATTTATATTTCTATATTTATTCTAATTAATTCTATATTTATATTGAGATATTTTCCATAAAATTTGTTTATATTATAAGGTTATATTTCATTGAAAATATTATAGACGAAGCGTTTAAGAAAATATGAACATAGACATTTTACTTTTAATATGAAACATTTATTCAAATATCAAAAATTCGCTACAGATTTTCTTGTTTTTGAGTATTTGAAGATTTTTAGTTCCTAAAAAACAGATAATTTGTTAGTTTTTCACATAACGACCCACTTGAAGAATTTCCAAGATGATCGAAATGTATTATACGTATAGATTGAAGTAATTAATCTAAATCAGTGTTTCTCAACCTATCCTCTGCTATCGATTTCTCAGATTGACAGAGAGATTCGACTATTCCAAGAGCGTATTATTAATGTTAAACAATAATTTATACTTCGACAGGTTTCCTGATATTAGTGAAGGGAATCGCTGATCTTTATTAAAAATTTCCTAACAGTATTTAATAGATCTCAATTAGTTCAATCAAATGATGTTATGAAGTCTTACATAATTTCTATAAACTTCAAATTAAAAGATAAAATTATCGACTCTCCATTTACACTTTTTGTAGGTCCAAAAGTCGGCGTAAGAACTCACTTTGAGAATCATTGATTTAAATCACAAATGTTTCGGATTGGAATTAAGTAGTTAAAATTAAAAAAAGTAAGAAATTTTAATAAATTTAAAAGTTTATAATAATAATTTATGATTGTAAAATTGTGAGTTTTTTATGTGCAATTTGTTTGTCTGCGCTAAATCAATGTGCTTGATTGTTTTTGTTTATATTACTTTGATGTATATTTTTGCTGAGTGAATAAAATTCGAGTCTTTGAGTTTGAATTTTTGAACGGAGTTGTCTTGATAAACAAAATAAATTTTTAAATTAGTTATTTCAAAGAACTAAAATGAACATTTCAAATTAGTTATTGTAATAGAGCCCTGGAAATGTGTTCCAATGGCCTGAATTTATCGGATTTGATTTTGATGACAAAATGAATCTCTTTAAAAACTAACCAAATTGTTTGACTACATTCTCTCTACAGATTTTCTTGCTTTCGACAAATAATTGGAGCACTAGAGATTTATGTGTTAGGTGAGAGGTCGCTGTATCGAAACAGCACTGAAATATCAATCTAAATAAACTGGTGGAGGGTTATTCAAATGTGATGAGACAGATGGAAGTTGATTGCAAGAGCCAAACTTCAGAAATTTTCAAACTGTATTGTGCTCAATATTTCACCAATATTATTTATTTATCGAACACCGACCATTTCAGTCTAACTGACTGGTGCATGAAACGTATTCTCACTGATATAAAGAAAACAGCCAATGAAGATACTGTTGACATGGCTATTGCATCTAGCTGTCTCGCCGTAACAGGATATCGTGCGGGGCACTGGTATGGATCCCAGTCCACTTATACCCCTCATTGTGTACGTATCCATGTCTGATCAAGACAACTAATTTGTAGCAGATATTTCAAATAAATGGTTACTTGAACGTAGTTTGGACCGCGTTTAATTTACTTATTTTTTATTAAATAAAAAATTCTTAAGCCAATCAAAGTTTATTAATTTCGACGGTTTAACCGTCATCGTCAGAACAAATGATTTTTCAAACGAAATTTACTAAAATAGTGCAGTTAGTGATTGTGCAATCAATATGTAATTGTACATCATTTAAAAACTCTTAACAAAGTTGTAGAGAATGCAGTTTGAACGTTAATTTTAGGATCCATAGATCCTATATATAACGCTTCACATGTCACTCTCCCAATAATTTTTAAATTGAGTGCACAAATTTTAAAGTGTTGTGAATTTATATCTCCTTTACAATGTCTTCTATGTCCTGCAATGTTCATTGCGACTGTGCTCCTAGCTTCTCTTACAGAGATGACGTAAAGTCTCTCCAATGTATGTGGCGTTACACCCATTATATGTATATTGGTAAATGAGATCCGAACACAATCATAATGGCGTTGGAAATTTATTGCCGAACATACTTTCAATTTTCTGGGTACAGGATATTACTTTTTATTTCAATTTATTCACAATTATTTTCTTCATGCGCTATAGCCGTTCAAGAAGGAATTGAAATTATTTTCTTCTTTAAGAAGAAAGGAATGGGATATTAGGTTTTTGGAGACATGTATCGAAGAGAGGATTATTCCTTCTTTTATATTTAAGAAGAAATTTCATGAATGCCTAGAGAATGAAGAAGTTCGGAAAATTCAGCACAAGATCCTGAGAAGAATGTTGGAAAAATAAAAGTAAAGACGAAACGAAATTATCATACATCTGACAATCAATCGAAACCTCCTTAATAATGTAAGTGGTGATTTTTGTTATCAATTATGTATAAGTATGTCTGAAAATTCTTCTAATAAAGCCATTAATGATACAATTATTGCACAGAATAAAAAGTTGTCTAATTTGTGTAAATTGTTTGGTGTTTTTAAATTTAATGTTAAAAATACCGTTTTAAAATTAAGTAACTTTGATTTAACCGATGATGAATTAAATATATTAAAGTATGGTCCAAAGCGTGGCATTAGAAAGAAAATTAATAAATTTAAACATTAAGCCGAGGTTGAAACATTGTTTAATTTTTTAATTATGAATGTTTCAAAATTAAATAAAAGCGTGGATTTGAAGATTTAAAACACGTGTTTTTTAATAGTACAAATAAATATTTGAAACAAAATGAAAATCAAAGTAATAAAGAATTTTCAATATTAAAAAATATAATTAAAAAAAGGTAAGTATTTGTAAATTTGACAAGGGAAATGAATTAGTAATATTGAATGATTTTGATTATAATAAGAAAATGAATGAAATACTAGTGTTCTCAATTTAAGGAAATCGAAAAATTTAGAAAAAATGGAAAATTGCCCCAATTGAAAGATGACGAATATTTGACTTCCCTATTATCAAAATTGGCTAATAATAATCATATAAATAAAGATGTCGCGAAGAAATTAAAGCCAGTAGGATCACAACCTGCTAAACTTTATAGTTTACTTAAGATACATAAAGATGATGTTCCAATGCGTCCAGCATTGTCGATGATTAGAACATCACAATATAAAATTGCAAATTTTTTCGATGTCATGTTGAAACCTTTAATTCCAAAAGGTTGTGGGTGTCTTGATAGTTTTGAATTTGTGGATTTTATTTCAAAATTTGATATTAAATATAATGATGAAATTATGGCATCTTTTGATGTTGTCAGTTTATTTACAAACGTTCCATTGAAAGAGACTATTGATTTGTGGTGCAATCTTTGGAGAAGTAATAAATCATAGTATACTTGATGAAGTTGCATTTCGTGAATTGTTAAGTTTTGCCACGTCAGATGTGCATTTTTTGTTCAATAATGACTATTACAGAAAGTAAACTGACACGGGGTTGTATACAACACCGATCAGTTTCTGTGAATCCAAATATCGTCGAAATATGATTAAAGGTCTTATTTTTCGCTCATGGGCTCTTTCATCTACATATAAAGGATGTAATGACAGCCTTAATAAATTAAACAAATTATTATATGATAACGGGTATTCAAAATCGATAGTACAGAAATTAACAAAGGAAACTATTGATAAATTAATTGACAAAAAAATAATACTAAAATTTTAGATGTTCAAGATCAAGAGCAATCTTGCAACACTAATGATAAAAGTTTGGAAATTGGTTATGTGTTAACTGTACCATATTCAGAAGGGTTTAAAATATTTAAAAATTCTATTTTGAAAGCGTTAGATAATGCAATAAGTTTAAAAGTAATATCCCGTACCCAGAAAATTGAAAGTATGTTCGGTAATAAATCTCCAACGCCATTTGGATTGTGTTCGGATCTCATTTACCAATATACATGTAATAGGTGTAACGCCACATACATTGGAGAGACTTCAGGTCATCTCTGTAAGAGAATCCATGAACACAGTCGCAATGAAGGTGGAAGTAACATTGCAGGACATAGAACATGCTTTGTAAAGACATTGTAAAGGAGCTATAAATTCACAACACTTTAAAATTCTGTGCACTCAATTTAAAAATTATTGGGAGAGAGTGACAT
This sequence comes from Girardia tigrina, assembly GCA_001938485.1. NCBI lineage: Eukaryota > Metazoa > Platyhelminthes > Tricladida > Dugesiidae > Girardia > Girardia tigrina. The sequence goes on from MQRK01243953.1 coordinate 17,109, forward strand.
GTGAAGCGTTATAAGATCTTTGGATCCCAAAATTAACGTTCAAACTGCATTCTCTACAACTTTGTTAAGAGTTTTTAAATGATGTACAATTACATATTGATTGCACAATCACTAACTGCACTATTTTAGTAAATTTCGTTTGAAAAATCATTTGTTCTGACGATGACGGTTAAACCGTCGAAATTAATAAACTTTGATTTGCTAAAGAATTTTTTATTTGATAATTTGCCAATTTATTTCAATTTATTCACAATTATTTTTTATTGATTTAACTTTCGAATTTTTCTTCTTCAAGGATAAAATATTTTGATTTTTGTTGCAAATTCTCATGGACAACATAGAATTAATTTTCTTGTTTCCTTGCAACGTTTCATAAAGAAAATTTTATCACATAATTTATTTGCATATTTTTTAATATTTTGTTATAATATGGGAGAAAAATGATCATGAGTACTGTGTAAAAATACTGTAAACGTTTTGAGCACAATGTGAAAAATGATTAAAATTATGCAAACGATGCATTTCAAGCACTCTTATAAGTAAAGACAGTTAAGGAATTTATCAAGTCTTTTGAGTAAAGTTCATACATCAAAGAATATCTGTTTCTTCATTACAATAAAAGTTCAATTTTTTCTCAAATACCTTTTAGTTCCTTTGTCTGTTTTCGAATGCATTTGATACAAAGAAACTTAAAATTATGTCAAAATTCTTCTCTGAATAAATTTTATTCAAAGCACTCATAAAAATCAGTTATAAACGTTTTAATTATTTACTTGAAAGTAATTGAAACTTTTCCGAAAACCTGTAACTTACTAAGTGGTAAAATTAAATTTATACTAAATGCCTTTATAAAAGTATATGTGCATTATTCGACTCTTATGCATAAATTTTTTATTAAATATTATTATTAACTAATCTTGGCCTCAAACAGTGTTATATTGATCTTTTTTATTTATAAAATATATATTTTCAGTCGATCTCTATGATGTCTTACCCCATCAAATCACCTTTCCTTCTGGTCATAAAAAGAATTGGTCTGTATTTTTACTTTCAGTAAAAAAATAAAACTCAGTATTATTTTAATTGATTTCTCAGTATTTTATTAATTTTAAGAAAGTGTCTTAAATGAATTTTGATCCATAAGGCAAAACATTTTTCAGTAAAAAAATCATTTATGTAGTATTAAAATATAATAGTCTAAGTAACAAATTATATATTTATCAGTATTTATTAACAATATTATAAGTAATTATAAGTAGTATTTATTAAAAATATTAAGTATTCATTACTAATTTAATTGTACAAATGTAAAAAGATAATTTTAGGTAATTATTAACATATCAAATAAAAAAACTGAAATTGAAAAAAAATATTCAATGAGTAAAGTTATTGTCGCTTTTTTAGGACGACCATGCTTTCTTTTCTCTCCAATCGGTATGTGTTTTGCTTCAGCTGGTGGTTTTATGAGTTTTAAACGAATTGCTAGGCAAAGAAGATGTTTGTATATAAAATATTTGAGAAAGTAAGGCCAAGTGCATGAGCCGGTTCGCCAATGCTCAATGTCGTGATGCAGAATAACAATCCAGGTAGCAAAAGCTCGCCTCCTGAACTGGTCGAAAGTTGCCCAGAGGATTCTAAATTTTTTAAATTGTATTGAATAATTTGAAAGATAAATGTAAAAGCCTCCTGTTTCTCGTTCGAAGATATGCAAATGTAACACGGATAAAATTGCCTGTCCATATCACTAACACCAACAACCACAACTGGCATTCCTTCGAAGTTCAGCTTGTACGTGGCATCGGCGTGCAACTTGTCAGATTTTGTAGCATTCTTCATCAAACGTTTCGTTTAAATTACAACTTGAAATGAACGACCACAGTCGTCATCATCATCATCGTAGTAATCATCTTCATCAATGCTTATTTGAAATCCGATAACAACAGATTTGTCTTCATCATCGTCATCCACACTTGAATATTCTTGACACCAACATTCCAGTTCACCGAGGCTGATCTTAGACGGTCCATATTTTTCAGAAAGCAATTTATTTAAATAGTACTGGACCTGGGATTTATTTTTGATCGTCATGTATTGTTCTCTAAGCTTTTCAAGTATTTTTTTCGCCTTCGCGTTCAACTCAAACAGACGTTTTATTTCTTCTTTGACTTCAACAGTATGGTCTCTTGCTTGTTGACCAGCTTATGAGTGGTCTTCCTGTATTCGAAACAAATATATATGCTCGTTAGTACTCTTGAATAGTAGATAAATGCTAAAATTGCACTATGCATCGTGGTATTTCATTCGTTTGCAGCGATAGTAAAATTTGTCACCATCAACAGTTTTGTTCGTGCAATGGTACGCCCAATGATTTTCTCCGTTTATAAGATTCAATAGCTTGTTGTTTCGTTTCAAATTCACCGTCGCAGATCCAGTTACAATTTCTCTTATACCTTTTAGTTTTTTTCAGCAGTTTTCGCTTGCTCGAGTTCTAATTCACTTTCGCTTGGATGTTAAGGAATATTATTTTGAAGCCATTACAAAAGATTTATTGATTTTTTTTTAATTTAATAATTTTTATTAACTGAGTTATTTTTTTTATTTGTTGTTCTAATTATTTATTTATCAGTACTATTTTTTAATACGGAGCGGTTAATTTAAATATTCAGCATTTTAAATAAATACTGAAATCTTAATACTGATAAATTGATTTTTTTCTAAGTGTTCTATTTAAAACACTGAGAAATCAATTTTAAAAAATACTAAGAGTTTTATTTTTTTTTCTGAGCCAAAAAAATAGTCGTCAAAAGAATTACCGTAATATCACACATATAAAGCGCGACTTATCAGAGAAAAAAATGAAAGTTAAAAAGAAACAAAAGTATTTGCGACTTATACGACCTATATCATAAACGCGGCTTATCTGTCAAAAAAGTGCATTTTTAAAAAAAATCTCATGTGCGACTTATCTGCATGATAATACGTTATTAAAAATTTGATTGTATAAAATTAATTGAAAATACTCAACGAAGTTTTAGAAAGTAGGTTGAAGTTTACATTAATTTATACAAATTTCTTTATACTAGTTTATCCATCACTTGAAGATCAAGCAATGTAAAGTTACTTAGTCAGTTAATTATTTAGTAACTTCCTTATAATTTATAGTTTTTTTAATATAAAAATATTATAATAAATTAAAAAAACAAATGCAAAAGTAAATAAGAATATGAAGTTATTTTAAAAATAGAATTCTAACAGCAAGAAAACTTCAAATGATTTCAGTTATATTTTGAGTTCATATTTTAATGAAATATATCAGGATAAAATAATAATTGACCCAAATAATGTAAAATAATCATCAGAAAGGTTCTTTTAGAAGACCGGGAAGTGTTTAAGAATATCATGTTGTCTAATTAGTAAGTCGTGTTTCTAGGAGACCTCATCTTCTCGACAACAGAAGACTTGTCTGAGTTTCTTTAGTGTCTGCGATGCATTGATTTATTATATTATAATAAAGTCGATAATATTCCCGGATAATGTTTAGTTTTCATCTGGATGAATATACTAATATAATACCTTAATGTGTAATGTACATAAATAATATATATTTAAAAGATATATATATATAAAGATAATCGACACTTTCAACAAGTTATCATATTCACATATGATAAGTGAAATATTTTTGTATATCCTTTTGATTGTTGAATGTTGAAAGAATTTGTTGAAAGTTATGTTTATTAGATTGGATTTTTACTTTAATGTTGAATCGTTTTACATTTTGTAGATTTAAATAATATTTGTTCTATTTTTTAATGAAAGATATTTGTCAAATTGAAATATTAATGGTATTAAAATATTAAAATCTTTTATTAAAGAACATTTTCTTCATAAAGGTAATTTTTTTCAGAAATTCAATTTGTTATCTATGTCTATGATGCCGTGACGAAGAAGTTAAAGGTGAACTATGAATCACCATTATTTGAAGCAAAGAAAGATGGAGCGAGAACTTTGAAATTATGTTTGGAAAAAGATTGTTACATTAGAGATGATTTAAAATTTCAGTTTATTTTAAAATCGAAATTTGGGAAAAAAGTTAGTACTTTACTTTTAGATGAATGTCACAAACTTATTCTTGTGTTTTCTTAACTTTAAATAAATATTTTTTAATGTAAATATTATGCATATTATTTATAAAGTCTTTATCTTTTAATTTATATTTTGAGGCTTGTAAAAAGATTTATTTATATTAAAAGAAAGAAATACTAATACTACTACTAATTATTATTATTAAATTTTTTTGAGAACGATATTAAAACAAATTATATCGAATTGAAAATTTTTATAAATTAATAATAATTAAAAACTTTAAAAAATAACTACATGGCTCTAGAAAGTTTTTGTCAATTTGGTATAATTGTAATTTTTTCTAGTTAAACAGTGTTTACTTGCACTAGTAGTTACATACTAAAAAAATACATAATTTCTGATGAAATTAATTATGAAAGTCTACAAAATAAAGTAAAATAGAAAAAAATTGAATCAACGTGTTTAGAAGGTTAATGCAGCTCAAATTTCTTTTGGTATTTAATAGGTCTGACAATCAATTTAGTGATAATCACTTGAATACTTCTTTTGTATACTCATTTAAGTTTTTTTAACCATTTAAGTTTCCTAGGCCTGTTTAAGGTAAAACCGTGATAAATAAATACTGGTATAAAAGAATATTACATTTACCTTTAATTACATAAATAATACCTATGTAGAAAAAAAATTTTAGTTCTTGAATCAGTCAATGTATTATTAATAATTACTATTCATTTATATCTTTCAGTATTGACTGATTTTGTTTGGTACGATCATTTGTATAATTCAGATAATATTTTGATAAATATCACCCATGGAGTTTGTTACTTTATCCATCAGACCATCACTAACAAATAATACCAATCAATAAATGGTAATGTAAAACGTATATTTGTACAACACCAATTTTAGTCTACTTTGATTCTTATCCAAACATTGCAACAAAATTATTCCATATATTAAAAATTACAATTGTATATAAATATTATATATATATATATATATATATATATTTAGTTACCAAGAGACATTGGTGGATCAATCAAGATACAAAATCAAAATAAATCTTGAAAATGATTATTCGAACAAATGTCTTCATTTTCCAATAACATTTATTATTTTTTAATTTTTAAATTATTAGATATTCGTTTGAAAAATTAATATTTTTTGTTTCTTAAATTCAAAATTTATTTTATCAACATAAATTAAAATTTTTGATTTTTTTACATAAAATACTTTATTTTAATTTCCTTTGAAATTAACAATGTAAAAATATTTTAAAATAAAATTATATTACAGAAACTTAGGTAGTTTATGTTTTTAATTTATTTATAAAATATTTCATTAAATTGTGAAAATTTTCTTTAATTCAAATTTTTAAAACATTTTTAAATAAAACCGTTAACATGGTAATTTAAATTTTTGTAAAAGATGACATATATATAAAATTTACTTTAACTTATTACTTCATAACGAATTAAAATTTTAATGGATTATTAAATATTTCATTAATTTTTACAAATGCCAACTCTGTTCAAATGATCGATTTATGCAAATACAATGAAATACAAATGTTGCAAGGGAGTTGGAGAATCACATTACCAAATCCAATACACTCAAATGAACACATGACTTTCACACATAAATTGAAATATTTTTCACAAAGATAATTAATCTAATTAAGTTTTCATTTGGAAACATGGTTTTTTATTTATAGTTGTTTTTAAAAAAGACAACTAATTATCAATTAAATCTTATTATTTTTAGGAAAATTTATGTCATTGTTGGATGAACACATATTTTATTGTTAATAAACCGGCAATTCAGTCACTACCTGATGGATCAGAAATTTCCTCAAACCGAAAAATTGGTAGATTTAATTCCGAAAGTCATGATAGTGCTAAGTTAACTTCACGACTTCACGTGGATGTTGAATCACCAGTCGAACTGCAGACCTATAAATTATCTCTTAGCAAACATGAAATTGATAAGGCCAACAAAGACGCAAATTGTAGAACGTTTCCCTACAATTTTACCGTAAATTAGTATTTTGTGTTATTTATTTTATTTGTGAATAGATAACATTCGCTTTTCAAAAGGTGTCGACCTTTCTATCTAATACTGCCTCAGATCCTCCTCCTATTAAACCACGAGTAATATATTTGGAAAATTTATTTATTTATCTTTTTGAATTTTTATTTTCATAACTGTTTTTATGCTATCAGATTACGAATTTAGGATATTTAAAATAATTTTGTTTTCTTTTAAAGAATGTTTAGGAATTAAGTTTGTGAAAGATTGTTTATTTGAAATTAACTGACATATTCTTAAACAAATTATAATCCGGGTCATTATTTGTAATTATTAAAAAGTGGCATATCTAAATCATAATATACTAATGTGATAATCGTCACACAATGTCGGACCACCTAACTGTGTGTTTCTTTATGAACTCTACGTATCAGGTATCAAAAAAAGTAATTGACATTTTTCCTGTTGCCGAATTAAAGAGGGTAATTAAACTAATTTATAATTGGGCAGTTTTATTTGCATAATCCTGAAAATCCATATATTATAATATTTTCCAGGTCAATGTGTTGAAAAATGATTAAGTCGATGTGTTTACTTGCAGTATACATTGATCAAATAATTCAATTGTAAAGGGTGTAAAAATGACATAATGATTCTATTTTTAGCTTTTATCTAAGAATTCCAAGAATCATCATTATAATTGCCAAGAGTTCAATTAAAGCGCGAATTAATTATTGATTAATTTTCACCTTCAATAGCGTATTAAAGTTTTTATCTTCGTTCATAATATTTGTTAATTTTTGACACCTGTCCATTTTTATCTTACAACATAATTTTAGTTTTTTTATTTATATCTTTGTAAGCTGTGGTATTTTTGTACTACAATGTATTATTTATTTAACTTGATCATTTTCTTAGTTACGTTTTATTAATTCATATGTGATTTCTGTTATTTAAAGATTTTTATATGAAAATTTCCTGTCAATTGAATCAGAAGTATGACAAAAAAAGAAGACAAAGATTAAAGTTAATGAAATCAGAAAAGAAGACAAATTATTTTTTATATTATTAGTTATAGAAAGAAAAAAGAAAGAAAAGAAAATGAATCAAATTATTTTTTTATTATCGTCGCAAATGGTAATAATAATTACCATGTTAATAATTTTGAATTTAAAACTAAATCGATAATAAATAAGTCGATTTAGTCATAAATAATATTATGACTATAAATTGACGTTCAGTATACAAGCTGAAGAAATTTACTGACATTGACTGAATTCATTTATTGCTGAAACAGTTCTTATCATTTTTACGAAATTACTTTCATCACCGAAACATTCACGATTTCGATTCGCTACCGATTGTATATTTGACGACTAACCTTTAATAATTACGAGTGGTAATTATTTATATTGTGTTTCAGTGTTATACTGTTATTAAAAAGTTTTGTTAACAATTTTGATTATTTTTTGGAGTTATTTCTTTTTTTTGTAAGGTTACCTAATAGCTTTAATATTCGGTCAGTTTAGTATGTTAGTTCTTTTTATATATCATAACTAATTTATCTGATAAAACCTACAATTTCTTTTTTGTTTCGTTCAGAGGATAAATTGCGAGTTTTACAATATTCATTATATTAAAACATGTCTGTTTTTATTTTCTTTATAATTTACGTATTTCTTTTTATTTTTAATCTGAGTAATTTCTTTCTATTCGTTTTTTTCAACATATGTTCTTCTAACTAAACTTTTTGGCCGTTTTATACGTCGTAAATTCGTAATGTTAAATAATTAATATTGTCGAATGTAAAAGTAATTTAAAGATTATGATTTTTTAATAAAATTTATTTTTAAATTATCATGTAAAAAATTTTAGTTTTATTTTTTTACTAAAAACCTGTTTTTCTTTCTCTTCTCATCAAGTACTACCCCAGAATACTACATGATAATTATACATCATATACAAAGATGTTAAAGTCTCTCTACTGACCCTGCTTGTGTTATACAAATTCTCTTATTCAGAGTATATTAACCATTACAACAACATTACTAATTTCTCTTTTACTGCAATATGGAGTCATCTTTGGTTCATCTATGTAAACATTTTAGACTCATCATTCTTCAACAACGATGTACCACTTGAAAATAAGCAAGACATGCTTGAACCACCTATTAGATCAAGTAAAAGGTAGATATAAAAATTAATCGGAAAGAAATGGTTGATATGCAAAAGTGACAACGGGGAGCTAGATAATATCGAGAGAGATTCAAAGGACTGCTCGGCATGCTGACAATTGACTTCAGTTTTGCTATATCAGTAGTATGATATTAACAAATAACCTTCAGTCGTCAATGATACTACTAGGTTTGCAGTAAAACTAGCAAAGACATTATTGAGATACATAACACTGATTTGCAGGTTATCAAGGAACAGTGCTGATTGTAAGGAGCATTAGCACATGATTAATGAATTACTGAACTATTTATGAGTTCATTGAACAATATTATGTAAAAGTGACAATTTTGTTTTCACGCAATGCTATTTACTCTTCAAGAAGCCATATGTTGCGTACAAATGGTCATGTGAATTTATAATTTATTCACAGTTACACCTGTTTTTTGTTTTTTTTTGATTCCATTTTAAATAATGTATCAGATTTAATAGTACAGTTACAGAATCTTAATATCAGCTGAAGAAACTACTTTCGACAATGGACTTTGGAGCGGAAAATTGGTTGACCGAACATTTGCCAGTTAAAGGAAAATATATAAATAAAATAGATAATAAATTAAAATAAAATAACTAAATAAATCCTTTTAATTAAATAAATAAAGTAATTATATAAAAAACTAATTTAAATTAAATCAAGAAATTAAATAACTTTAAAAAATTAAATAATTAATAAATAACAAAATAAATTAATGTTAAAGGCTCAATTAAATGAAGAAGAATCTTTATCTATCGAATTGCCGTTGTCTTTTTTTTATCTGATGTAATGCAAATTTTGTGGAATCATTCGAATTAAACAAATATTGATCATTTTGGAATGTAAAATGTAATTAAATTGTGAGCCTCTTTTTCTGCCAATGTTAAATTATGTATGTGTGTGGAATTATGCAATCACAATATAATCAAGTATGTATTTTATTTGTGTGATAGTTGCATGAATGTCTGAATGCAGTGTGTATTGTGTGTAAGGAATGTATGATATGTAAATAATTGATTGGATGAATGTGTATTTTTTTGTGTGTGTTAATTTGTAATTGTGAATTGTTATCACAATTTAAATCAATTCTTTAAAAAGACAGTTAAAAACAATTTTTCAGTTTTTTTTAAAAAAAGAGCATTTGTCAATAAAATTTTGAAAAATAATTTTTGTCTTCATTTTCAATTCCACCGGCTTCAATGCAGAGCGATGAAAAGATTGTTAAAAGTTTGAATAATTATCGAAATCAAGTGAAAACATTGTTTAGAAAAATGACTAATTTGTCTCACTCAGTTTGTTCCATTGAAAGTGATCAATATATGTTTTATTATTTGATGAATAGAGAAATCTGTCGTATCATCTTAACTAAAAAAGAATTTTCTAAAAAGGTGGCATTTGCATTTTTGATTGATATATTATAGGTGAATTTCATAATAAATATGGCAGTAAATTTGAAATTGCGTCGAGACCGTATGCATTTATTGAGGTCAATAAAGATATTCAAAATTTACTAAAGAAATATATAGACACCTGAACACCAATTACTTTTAATCAAATTAATTCTAATTTGAATTGTGTTCAAAGAATTATAATGAGAAACATTAACGGTATAATTCAACGAGGAGAATCTCTGAGTGCTTTAAATGATAAATTGACAAACAATTCTGCTCTTTGCAAAACATGGAGACACGGCTTCCTGTCCAGACTTACTTATTATTAATTTATTTATATATTTACGAATCTAATTGTTTTTATTATTATTGAAACAATCACCAAAAATAATGTATAAACACAGATAATATTGACCGATTACAAAGAACAATTAGAACGATAAAACCTTTAGATTAATATAGGTTTATCAATAATTTTTGTGAATTTTTTGATAAGATTATTGGTCAAGTTGGGTATTTCACATGGGAATCGCGTTCTCTTTTGATACATACAACAAGTCGATAATGTCTGCAAAATATACAATAAATTAAATTGATGAATAATAATAATGATACAAACAATACTTATTATTCAACTGGGTTTTTAATGTTGTTCAACTGAATTAAGAAAGAAATTTATTTTAAATATTAAGATTTAAATTTTTAAGTAAAGTTAGTAAATTTGACTTTCAAAAGACTGATCTTTTTATTAGAAAGTTTATGAGATATCCAGTTTAAAAATCATATTGCTCTGAAAACAGTAGTTAAATTTTGGTTGATACGTGATGCGATTCATAAGTCCTTAGACTCGACAAGAAAGCAAAGTCAAATCAACTTTATTTTTTCAGAATCAGTACATGACATCAAAGTAAATCATTTCTCAATGTATGAGCCGTGTACATCAACACACTTGCGTCAGCGAGCAACAAGCTCAGATAACGCATTTTTGTAAAAATTAGGAGGCAAAGAATTAAGAATATCAAGGACTTTCTCCTTGAGGAAATCAACTGAATGAAAGTAGACACCTTTCAAATGTTTCTTTAGGTGTTTAAACAACGCAAAATCACTTGGGGCTAAGTCAGGGCTATAGGGTGGGGTGGGAACCAACTGAAAGCCACAGTCATCCGCAGCAGTCAAAGTTGCTCGCAAAGTGTAAATGGGTGCACTGTCTTGAAGGAGCCACAATGGGATCCCTCTTGGCTTCCTATGAGACTTTCTCACATCGCGAAGTAATTCAACATAATACTTACTATTCATTGTCAGTCTTTTCTCAAAGAAATCAATTTTAATAATGCCATGGGAATCCCAGAACACAGTCAGCATTGCTGCTCTCTTCTGCGATGTGCCGCTTCGAAGTTTTCGGGGAGCACTTTCACAAGGGAAGTACCACTCAGAAGATTGACGCTTGCTCTCAGGCACATACAAGCTCACTGGGGTTTATCTTGTGTAAAGATGTTGTTGATGAAGCGATCACCATGAGTGCGAAGCAACTCCAAATTGGCAGTGCAACACTGCAAACGTTTGTCGCACATTTCACCGGATAGGAATCGAGGAACAAAATGTGAACACAATTTGCGAACTCCAAATGATTGCAGAATATCATATGTAGAATGGTAGCTAATGTATAGACGCTGTGCAAGTTCACGGATACTTATTCGTCTCTCTTCAGACACGATCTTCATGCACAAATCAATTTTCCCGGGTAAAATTTCACATGGTCGTCCTGATCTCTCAGCATCAAAACGGATTGTCGGCCATGTTTTAAGTCTCTGATCCAATTATACACTGTTGCACGTGATGGGCACTGGTCACCGTAAGCTTCCTGCAACTACTGCAAAATATCGCAGCTTTTAGTATTGCGCAGGAGCAGAAATTTTATCACGCTGCGATATTCGACGCTACTGCCCATGTCTACAGTAAAAAGTGAAATAATGACTGTACGCACCACTCAAACACACAGGTTTGGTATGGTGAGTCATATCTGTAACCAATGATAGCTCATCTATTTTTAGTATCAACGGCAAATACGTCATAATCTTATTTATCAACGAGTCTAAGGACTTAAGGATCGCACCACGTATAAGATACAGTAAGATGTACTTCAGATTGACTTTGATAAGATGGCGTATTTCGCGGTTAGTTATACACAATTATATTTGAAATGAAGAAGGAGGAAAAAGGCAAACAGAAAGCGAAAACCTGATTTTAAGTTACTGAAGGATTTTTATGGTTAATTATGGATTATTAAACTAATTTCGAAAATTATTTTTTATTTATTATTGTCTCATTATTTGTAGGTAAGAGATTATTTAGAAATATTTACTTTATGTATGTTTCATGATAACTATTGAAAGCAAATGTTTAATAAAAGAAGTTTTAATTTATATATTTAATGTTGTTGTAAAATGACATTTAACCAAGAATCACATGACAGTAAGTTTATTTGAAATTAATGGAGTATAAAAAGTGAAGTTAACCAACCTAAAGAATACATTTGAAATGTTAATTAAAATTTTATTACTCTCGGGCAAGAGTTCTTCTATTGTTTGCTTCAAAATCAAAAAATTGAAAGTATTGAAGTCATCCCAGATATCCACGAATTACAATGACAAAAATTAACATTGAAGTGCATGAAAAAGCCTCTAAATCATCCAGATTACATCTTAATTTTTGAAGACTTGAGTACAGATAGTGACTAGAGAGAAATTGCTTCTCAATTATCATCTCTTGTGGTCAGCAGATGGATGAGCAAGCGAAAAACTGACTCGTTTTCTTCAATTTCTGATAACATTGTATCGATGAAACTTTCAAATGAGTAAAAATTGTTAATAGAGGAAAATTTTAAACTTTTAAAAAAGTACTTTTTATAATTATGGATACCACAGAATAATACAAAAGATGATTTTTTTTATGAAATGCTAATTTGAATTTACAGGTTTTCCCACGTTATTGTGAAATTTTTGCTAACTAAACAATAAGCTAATGGGAACTCACCCTCTTAAATTGCAGGAATTTTAGGAAGTAAAACGCTAGCTGTTTATGCAGTTATAAACAAATATAAGAATGGCGAGAATATCAAGAGAAAAGCGAGAGGTGCATTACGGAGAAAAGCACTTTCTGACAAACAACAAATTATTTTGCTTCAATGGGTTCACAAGGATTGTACTTTAACGCTCAAAGCGTTAAAAGAAAAATATCTTGAAGTGTTTAATGCTGTTGTTGTAAAATCAACAGTTGATCGATATCTTAAAAATTTCGCATACAGTTTCAAACGAATTTATGCGATCCCGGAGCTTAGAAATGATGTTGATGTAAGTAATGAACGGGTGGTCTTCTCCGAGAAGTGTATGAATATATTGGCGGCAACTGATGATTCAAAAATTTTTTTAGTGTTTCTATGAGATCAAAATATGGAAGATCTACCGTGGAAACAAAGCCGGTTTACACAGTCCAATCTCTGAGAGCCAGTAATTTTTCTGTTTGTTCAACAATGAGCAAAATAGCGTTTTTGATTTAAAGGTTTCCACATCGCCATATAATTTGCAAAAATTTTTTAGAGTTTTAGAATCGTTATTAGGAATGCTTGAGACAAGGGGCATTTTTTCTGCGGTACTGATAATGGATATTATTCATTCCACATGTAACGACCAATGAAAGAACCTACACAAAATAAAAGTCATAGATTGATCTTCCTGCCCTATATTCACCATTCCTAAATCCTATCGAAAATCTGTTTGCAAAATGGAAACAGTTATTCAGATCAGGAAGTCCACGAAGTGAGGATGAGCTTCTTGTCTTGATTGAAAGTACAGCCAGGAATATAACACGTTAAGGCTGCAACAATTTTTATCTACATATGTTCAGTTATATAATAAGATCGGAACGTAGCGAAATAATATTGGATTAATCATTATTATTTTTTGGATGTCTTAATATATTTAAATACATTAAAAAGTTTTAATTTTAATAGTGTTTTTTTTAATTATAAAAAAAATACAACAGAATGTGTAATGCCTCTTAGTTAATTTTTTAAAACCTTTTTTGCAAAATTGATTTGGAAATTTTCAAAATAACGTGGTAAGAAATCTTTCATTTTCTACTTAAAATTTCCATTCTTGAAATAAATGTGATAAGCTGATCGAACAACTGATTATATTATAAAAATGAACAAAAGTATTGAAAATCTTTCGAAGAAAATGCCGTCTGATCGCTCAAATTTTAATATTTAATCGTTTAGTATTTGAAGTTAAATTAAAAAATGTTAAATTATTAACTTGATTCAAAGATTTCAAAATTAAGAAGTGAAGACAACTTTTTCGAATAATTATGATTAAAAATTATAAATATAATTTTGTCAACAAGAATACAGAAAGGTTAACAATCTTCCGAGAGCATTCATCAAGACAACTCTCATTGCTGTAATAATAAATGTTGTAAAAATAATTTTGTAAGTGTTCTTACCAATAATATTAACGAAATTTTTATTTTTCCACAAATTACGCAGCAAAACTCTACATTGACTTAATAAATAAACATAAAAACCACAGAATTATGAGAATTGTTAGCCTTAATTTGTACGAGTGTTTTTATAAACATCTTTGGAATGTGATTATCTCTAAATAATAGATTGATTATAAACTAATAAAATTAAATTTTCAATCATCACAGGTTCTCATTTTCGAATGATAATAAAATAGAACCCATGTACAGATTTCTAAGAGCCTCATTTTCTAATCACGATCTTTAAACTTGCTTTAAAAATTTTTCAAATTTCATCGACTCTTAAATCTTAGCACATTTCCTCTTTAGAATTTCGGACAATTATCGCTGCACTATTGCAGAAATTAAAGCCGACTTCCTTCTGAAGGTGGGATAATTTTGTAGTTACTAAATGTTAGCCCTTTATTTTTAAATTTTTATTCCGGTAAGACTTTCTGTTGTATTTGCGACATTATTTTAATGGTTTATTTAACCCTTTCTGATCGGATGTATTATATTTTGATAAATGTAGTAAAATTCTAATAAACATACACATATTAAATTTCATCAAAATAAAAGTTATAATATGTTACTAATTATCATTTTACTAATATTATAATAGATTATTGTAAAAAGTCGTTGAATATAATCTGTTATGGATCTGTAACAAAGGAGTATAGAGATTAAAATTACTTAATTCATGAAACCAACTTAAAAGTGAATTGATCTGCTTAATTTATCAAAAATTCCGTTTGGAATTTCAAGCGAAAATAAGATTATGTTTTTAAAAACTGATTTATTTAAGCTATGATATAGTTGTCGTTTTATCCCAGGATCTTCCACCAATAGATACTTAATTCTTAAATCAAAGAATATTTGTAGCTCATTTTCTCATACGAAAGAAGTATATATGTATGTATATTTTTTCACCTTAATTTCTACAAAGACGCTTTCAATACCCCATAAACTGTCTATTTTTAGATCTCGTTATCTAATAATAATATATAATGACTCAAATTCGATGAAGGTTGTTCGGGGCCAAATGTCTACTTTTTGCAGCTTCACTCACAGAAACTTACATATAATGATGGATTTTAGTTACTAATATAGGTCTAAGGTCACTCAATGCCACCCAAAAACAAATGCTTGAAATATGAATTAAAGCTTGAGCGATCGAAAGTTTCATGATAAAGTTGCTTTTGAGTTTCAAAGTCAGGATATTGCATAAAGATCATTTAATATTTATGGTAGATGTCTCAAAATCAATTTTTTTCAGGTTGTTGAATAATCAAAAAAATATTTTCTAAAAACATTTTCACGGTGAAATATTGATCCCTTGCCAAACACTGAACTTTTAATGATATTTAGATTGAGAAAATAAAATATATTACAGTAATTACTAATTATTATAATTAAAATCATGATATAATATGTATGTTCTTTTCTAATGACTACATATATGAAATTTTAAATATTTACTACCAATTATTACATATTATGTAATAATTAGTTATAAATGTTGGAAAATCACTATTAATTAAAAAATAATTATAACTACTTGTACAACCATACTTAACGTCATAAAATATTTTATGATTTGACTGAGTCAAATATGAAAAGGGACTTGTTTCGAGCATTTAATCTTAAAACGTTTAAGCCAATCGACGTAAGACTCTTAGAAACTCTTAAAAACATTTTAGTGACTCAACTTTTAAAATATTAAGGGTGACTCGACTCGAGTTAAAAAAATAATGACTCGTGAAATGTAAAATATGATAACTGACTTGACTGGACCAGTAAAAATATGTAGTGACTCGACTCGACTTGCAACTCGTAAAAAATTTTAGCGACTCACTTGAGACTCGACTCGCAAAATATTTAGGGTGACTCGAGTCGAGAAAATAGTGACTCGACGAAAACACTGGTTCACAGTATAAAATGTTATTCGCAGTAAAAAACATAATCTATGAAAGAGGAAATACTTTACTTACTGTCGTGAGTATTGATCAATATTTTTTCTTTACTTAAGATAACCTCTTTAATGAACATTTAGAGGTTATCTAAAAATCTGCATAGATTTATTATAAACCTATTTTATGTTTCATTTGTAAAAGCAAGAGAGTAAAAAGACAAATGATTTCCAAATTAGGATCATGATATGTAATGAGTTATGAATAAGAAACTTCTTGAACCATTGATTTACAAAGATTATAATTAGTATAATCTCCTACTTGGAAAATATTGTAAGGAATATTGACTTGAAATTAATTGTTGTCATTTTTTGCTATTCGGAGATTTCAAATTCAAAACTAATTAGAAATTCAATTAAATCTTTATTTATTTTCAAAATTTATTTATTATGACATTGAAAGTGATTTATTTAAACACAAAATAAATTTTTCCTTTTTCAACATTCAATCTTTTACTATACACAATAAAATGTCTTTTTTACAACCAAATTAATTAATTTTTTCAAATGTTTTTTTTGAATAATTCCTATTTCTAATCAATTCGGTTCATTGATTTGACTCGAACAAGGGAAATTCTAGATTTTATTACAAGATTTATTGTAGAGAAAAGAAGTAAAAATATAAAAAATAGAATATATCGTCTATAAAAAACGAAAGAAACTACAAAAAAGTTATAAATTGTATGATGGGACTTTATTTCAATACAAACATGAATTTGTAACTAAACTAAAGTTAATCTTTGTAGCTAATCCCATTATGAAAGGGGTAAAAAATAGTGTACCCGTTTTCTTGTAGATTTCTATTAGACTAATTCGTATTGTAATGTTACAAATTTGTAGTTTGAAATTTCTTTTGTACGTGACTTATTTTTCAGTTAAAAAAATTGCACAAACTGACTCCAGACTATGGGATAGGTGACAATGGGGATAAACATTCCAATTCTCCGAACAACAGTGATAATCCCGACGACCACTCCGTGAGCAGTGAATCGTCAACGAAAAACTCAGTTAGTGATTTGGACGATTTCCTCGAGTCGGGAGAGTCATAAGATTATTAAAGAAGAGAATGTTGATATTGTTAAAGAAACCAAATATTAGTAATATTCACTAAGATAATAATAATAATGGATAATGATAATAATCTTTGTTTTTTATACTGATTTTGTTTAGAAATGTGCTATTTAAATGTATAGAAAGTTTTTTGATCGTTGAGATGTATTGGATTTATTTTTATACATGTATAATGGAATAATTTCTGCCCTGGTGTATTTTTAATTATTAATTAATCATTTTTAATTTAAATACAATTCCTACTTAAGTCGTTCGTTTTTAGTGAATTTTAATTGTAATTATTATACAAACAATAATTTATTTTTTAGTTAGATGAAGGATAGCTTTAAGTCATATCTTTTTTAGAACATTTCCGTAACCTACTTGAAATATATTTGTAATTCCGAAGAGGATCGAAAACCGTAGGTTAGAAAACGCTGATAATTTTTAAATTCCAAACAAACTTGATAAGCATAAGATGTTTTGTCCAGTAATCGAATCATTGTGCAGCGTCTTGAAACTTTTGTGTCACTTGAAAAATAATTTGAATTACGAACACAATATCAAGAATAGTTTCCGGAAATTTCGGAACACAGGCTTTAAGTTCTTCTGATTTGATCTCATGCCATGCTCTCAGTAGAGATGACTTAAGGGAATTGATATTAGCATGTACAATAGCACTGGCCTTCTAATCCAAAATGGACCAAATGCTGAAGCCCAAATCTTTGGATCTGGACTATATGGTAATGATAGATTTTTTATCCAGAAGTCAATTTTCAGATATCGCACACTGTTGTGAATTTTGATCTGTGTACTGGGGGCCACATCTGATTGCAAAGTCCATGGTCAACGGTTGAGGTTTGAATTGGCCCATTTCAATATGAAAACTTTGATGATGTCATAAACATGCACTACGCCTTTGAATTTGATTTCATTTTCAGTAAAGATCAAAAGAATATTATAAGAATATAAAGAGAAGTATTGCATAATCCAGACACAAAGACGGATTAGGAAAGCGATACAGAAGAGTTACCAGTATGAAGAAAGTTAAAGATTGTATAGAAAGTGGATATAGTTGTTAAGATTTTGGTGAGCTCCTAAATTTTTGAATTTTAAAAACGTAACACTTAAAATGTTTTAAAGATATTTCATTGAAAATTTTATATATATTTTTGATATATGTCATCAAACTAAATTTTCAAAAATTGTTGTCAAAAAACATTTTAAAATAAATCTACTAAATAAATTTTAAATTTATCTACTAAAGTTTTACCTATAAAAATTTAGGATTAACATAAATTAAGTTTCAAACTATATTGTACTTTAATTTTATTTGAATATAAAATTTAGGAATTATAAATTAAAATCATGTAATTTAATTGAATATTGAATATTAGATATTATTTAATGATGCAACAGAATCAAATATCACAATTTAATATTTAAAATTAGGAATAACGTTACAAAACTAAAATCGTATATATAAAATTTATTATTTAATTATGAGTAACAATTTTTAATAGTAAACAATTTTTATGAGTGTGATGGTTCGAAGCTCGACTGAAGCGCCGAACTTGGACTCCAAGCACCAGGAAACCGTTCGGCAAAAATCAGCCTGGTGTCAAACACTCGAAATCGTATCGCGGTCGACAAATCCGTTGTTTCGGCGAATACCAATTGATCGAAAACGACGCCGGACCGACAACGACGCGCCACCAAAAACGAACTGAAAACCACTGCGAATGCAACGGCCGCAAAGGAAACGAAAAATACGATCTTCTGACAATTAAATTCAATCATGGTCAATAGCATCAAAAAAACGAAATTTCGCCAAAATTTTTTATTGAGTTGATTAAAACAAAATTCCAACAAAAACAATTAACATTTCTTTCTACATAAATTAATTAATTTTTACTTATAAAATCATTTTTTTCTTTTATTCATTAAAAAATAAAACTGTTTTCTTTACAAATAATTAACTTTTTACAAAAACTCTGTACAATATTTTTACGATAGGCATAATTGTTGTGGTACACAATAATGAGTAAAATATTTAAGACCAGACATGATTTGTAGTATTCCATTAATTAGAGAATTTGGGAGAGAGCTACAGTGGAAAGAACATAACCCAGAGGAAACAAGTGAAACTAACATATGCGAAATCAAAGCAAAATTTTGGAGAGAAATTACAGACGAAGGTTGAGTTAAAGAAGTATTGAAAACAATAAAACACACAAATCGAAAAATCTTTATAGAAAATAATTAACTAATATCGAAGTATATTTATGACAAAACGACTAGGATATCAGGTGCACAAACTTGTTATGACATAGAATAGAAACGATAGGAAACCCATAAATATAAAACGTAGAAGGCAGACGATACACTTAGAGAACGAAATAGAAGAAGCAATTAAAAATCTAGATGCAACTCACATTCTAATGCATCAATACCATGCATTTGGAAAAAAGACAAGGACGAAATCAGACTGGATTTCAGGCATTTAAATCTAATTACACAGAAACAGGCACTCACCATACCAAACATCACAGAGATGATAGATAAGTTACATGGAGCAAAAAATTTCAGCACAATAGACTTAGGGAACGTGTACTACCAAGCAGAATTTGGTAAGTAATTACAGGAAGAAACGGCGTTCTCCACTGAATCGGCACAATTCTTTTTTAAACTTCTGCCTTTCGGCAAAGCTGCAGCTCCGGCAATATTCCAGGAACTAATGACTATAGTATTTAATCCGATCAAGAAGGGAGCATCAGTTTATTTATATGACATATTAATAGCAACAAGTACAAAGGAAGAACATTTTAACGTAATTAGTATTTGGAAGAATAAAGCAAACAGGACTAAGAAAAGACTATCAAAATGTAAGATGTTTCGACAAGAAGTAAAACTCTTAGTACATAATTTAAATGACAAAGAGATACAGTCGTATTTAGAGAAATCGCAGCTCTAGAAAAATTTCAAAGGCCCATATGTATTAAGAATTTAAGAAGCTTCTTGCAAATTTTTAATTACTACAAGAGACTTATAAGCAAATACGCGAGGAAAGTTAAACTATTGGAAGGAATGTGTGACTCGAATAACAAGAAACTGATTTGGACAGATGCATATAAAATAGCGTTCCAGGAATCCTGGACCAGGATATGAAAAAAAGCGTTGATAACAACACCAATTCTAAGCTTTCCAGATTTCAAGAAACAGTTAATTCTAGATAAGGACACCAGCTTTGACAACATAGGGGCAGTACCATCACAAATAGGTGAATCATGTAAGAAGCAGGTCATAGCATTCGGATCACACGCAATGTAAGCTCGCGAAAGAGATTATAACATAACAAGAAAGGAACTATTAGCTATTTTTTTTACTTTTTTCAGCACTTCAGCCACTATTGATACGCTTAAAAATTCAAATGTGGAACAGACCGCAAAGCAATATTATGTATATTCCACACAAAAAAAGGACTAACAGCTCAATTTCAGACATGGATGAACTATCAGAGTAGTCTGGATATCGAAATAGAATGTAGGAAAGGAGAACTACACAACAACACAAGACAAAATTGCGACATATGCACCAAGTGTCAAATAGAATATGAAGAAGCTAAGAAGAGTAAGAATAAGATTAGATTGTTAGCAGTAACTAACTAACGATATAACTACTAACAAGCCACAGCAGGTCTGAAAGAATGGATACCCAAAGAAAAACGGAAGGTCATGACCCTGGTCATGATCAGTATCTTTGCAGGTGTATATGCGAAAATTCCATACGTTTCCTGATACACTCGAGCATAAAACAAAACATAATTAAAAATATAATATTTATTTAAATATAATATATATAAATACAATATTTACTTCAAGACTCCGGTTATACTTTCGTTTCTCTACTATCTGTATTTAAATCCTATCTGTGTATTATCAATACCCGCAATTACTGCATTACACTGGACCAATGTATGTCTAGAATTTTTACCGATAAATCGAACCATTCTAACTTAAATTTTTACTATGTGGAGCGGAGAATTGCTGATTTGACCGAACATTTTTGCCAGTTTCAGAAATTAAAATAATTAAATAAATCATATTTTAATTAATCAATTAAATAAAAGAAAATAAAGTAATTAAAATGATTAACTGAAATAAATAAATTAAATTAAATAAAAAAAATAATAAATAAATAAATAAAATAAATAATTCAAATAACTCGAATGAGTGAAAATAATTTTACCGAGCAAGAAGAGGCAACATGATATAAGTTAAAAACACATTATCAATCGATAATGTGAATATAATAATTAATCAGATGGTGAGCCTCATTTTTTTATTTCTAATTTCAGTGTAATAAGTAGATTGTGTAATTGTTGAATCTCTGACAACGGGTATGTATTTAGTGTGTGATGAATATGAATGTGCATTTTTTGAATATGATTGGTTTGTGCGTGTGTGTTAAAGTGTGTGTGTAAAAGTGTTTGAATATCTGTCACAATTAACAATTTTCAATTGCAATCACAATTTCAAGTTTTTAAAAAAAAATAAAAGTTTCATTGTCAAGTTTAATTTTCAATCAAAAAAATATAACTTTTTTTTAAAAAAATAATTTGTTTAATCGAACGAACGCGAGGAAGTAGATTGATAAACGAAATGGCCGATAGAGAAACGAAAGTTTATAGAGCTAAATTAGCTTAACAGGCTGAAAGATATGATGAAATGGTTGATGTGATGAGAGATGTCACTAAAATGACCGGCGAATTGAACATGGAAGAGCGTAACTTATTATCCGTAGTGTAAAAATAGTTGATCCTGGGAAAACGATGGATCAACTACTTTTACTTACGATAAAAGAAAAAATGAACTGAATCAACTAAGTCTAATGATTAAAAAAAACTTTAATCCAAAAAAAATAAAAATAACCTTCATAACTTAATCCAAAATTCATTAAAATCACAAAAAACATCAAACATCATTCTACTATCATGAACGGTAAATAATTATTATTGTCGTTATGGAATCAATTTATTTATGGATTTCTTTTTTTATTCAGCAATAATTTCTGTGATGCAATATATTATTCGATGTAATGAATCACAGAATAAATTAAATAATAAATTGTAAAAAATTCGACTTTGTGATTATCTTTATTTGAGTTTTTTTCGAATCAATTATTTTGGTTGAAACCAGTGTTTCTTTCTCTATCAAATAAATTTACGAGATTGATGTGACAGTTTTCGACAGCTTTGTCGTTGATTTAATTAGTTACGCTGAAAGATTCCCCGTCGTAAGGAAAACCGCTTTCGAATAGGATTTTTTCAAAAAAAAGATTCAACGATAAAAGAGCAAATCAGTGTGTAAAGGCAAAGATGTTAAGAGCAATCATTAATTATAGGACAATGCGGAGATGACGATTCGTCGAATGTAATGATGCAGATCGAGGCAACAGAGATCAATCATTCGTCACTTCTGCCTGCATCGATTTGTTAATCGGACGGAGTCTCGTGCCACCCGAGCAACACTGGCTAGTCTTACTCAAACTCAAGTTGTCCTTCCACTGTGTCCGCTTCGTAAATAACAGGAATGAAGTAATCAATTCTCACATAGGTCCTTCACATAATTCTTTCACGCATAATTCTTTAAGTAGTCTAATAAATAGTGATAGATCATATCGAATGAAATTTTGTTTAATCTCTTCCTCACTAATCTCCTTCTGATTTATTTTCCTTAATTGTGGCAAAGAATTGAGATTCGAGATCATTGGCTTCGTGAACCACTAATCTTTCAAAAATAACATAAAAAAAAAGAAAACACAATATACATCCCACTCCTCACACACTGGAATCCCTATGTACAAAGAACAACTAATCACTCCAAGACTTTGTACAAAAGCAAAAGAAAGAATATCACATCCACACGCAAACCACGCGGAAGTAGAGTATCACAACAGTCCCCAACTGATACACAAAAAAAACAAAATCACATACACAAACAAAAATGTACATTAATATAGGACACTGTGGTGTGTGAAGTAGTGGGTGCACTACGCGTAGCATACAAAAACGTAATCGGAAGTCGGAGAGCATCGTGGAGGATAATGAGTAGCATCGAACAAAAAGATCCTTCTCGACTTCCATTGATTAAAGCCTACCGAAGTCAAATTGAAAGAGAATTGAAAGAAGTCTACGCTGATATAATAGCCTTACTCGATGAGTTCTTGTTGGTAGCTTCAAATGGTGGGGAAGCTAAAGTGTTCTTCTTGAAAATGAAAGGCGATTACTACCGTTTTCTGTCCACTATGCATAACCTAACCTTTTTTACATTTTCCCCATCTTTGTATTTACGAATTCTCATATCGTTATATTCATAATCGTGTATTTGTAGTACGGTAGTAACCTCGTCACTCGACTGTCGCAGAATCTGAACATTAATACACTATCTCGGCGAAATTTTACATATCCTTGAATAATATACGTGTGAAAGGCAGGCTCACTCTTAAAATTTTTGAAACAATTAATTTTCATAAAGAATTTCTAAAATAAGGAAATATTTAAAATCAAAAGTTTTTAAGCAATTATAATTAAAAAATATATCTTAACCCTTAGAGGATCCCTGGGGTCAGCGTATGATATCCAGGGATATTTTAAATTAAATATTTTTTATTATGAATATTATGTGATTTAAAACAATCATATAAATACAAATATAATATTTTACTTTATAAATAAGAAATAATATATTTTAAATTATCCTGATTATTAAAATCCCTATTGACGACATTACCCAAGATAAATTCAATAAGAGAAAAATTTTGCATATTGCGTTGGTGGGATTAAAAAATTTGAGTTAATTTATTCATTTTGACCGGTTCAGCGCACTCGACCGCAGTGCAATCGATGCAATACGACTGAATCGTATTACCGCAAATTAATTCGATTTTATCGATCCAACTAACCGATTTCTTGCACAAAGTGCACAATAAGTCACTACAATGACGCAAATTCGCACCTTCAGACCGGAATTCACCAACATTCGACGGATTTTATGGGCCCCTGGACCAAGTCCAAAAAATGTAAAAAAAATAAAAATAAAACTCGTATTTCTGATTTTCCCCTATCTGACTCCGTAGTATGTGATTTTTTATTTAAAAAATAAACACGTCATGTCATGACATAATCACTAGTTATTATTAGCAAGAGAAAATATTAATTAAATAGATAAATCACATTAATATTACAAAAATTTATTTAAAAATATTTATCGATAATCGATCAGTCGGAAATAAAAAATGTCAGACAAGCGTGTTTATCTAAGTGGAGCGCTGAAACGTAAGCGAAAAGTTGAACAGAAAGAAAAAGAATTACTTAACAGTCAGAACATGAATTTGTTGAAATTAGGATTTACTGTAACAACGAACACTGTTAAATATCAGTCGGAATCGGAAATGAGCGTCATAGAAACTGACATGCTTTGTTCAGATTCACAAAAAATTAAACGTAGCTTCCGAAGAAGCTGAAATGTTATTTAACTCTGAAGGAATTCATGAAAAAGACAATAGTGGTGAAATTCATTTAATTTATCCTCAAGTTAGTCAATTGACTGAAGCGACTGAGGTTGAAAATCAAAACACATATTTAAATATTGAAGAATCTTCACAGGATGTTTACAAAGGTTTAATTTAGTAATGACTGTGCATTGTGGATAGTCATTTCTGATAATATTCGTGAATTTTGGCTTAGAAAAGGTTCAAATAATTGGCAACATTATGATGATGATTACGAAGCTTCGGAAAGAATTTATCACGATGGTAGAAAGCAAAAATTTTCACGATGTCATTTATACAGAAAACATGTATCTGATGAAAACATTTTACATTCGTGGCTGCTTTATTCACCGTCAAATGGCAGTATATTTTGCTTTGCTTGTCGACTATTCAAGTCAAATTCAAATTAGCATTTGCGACTGGAATCATTCGACAGCATGCATTTCTCAGCATGAAAATAGTCATTGTCATAGAAATGCCATGTTAACTTTGGCTACAAGACAACAATATGCTGGTACAATAGACTGTCAAATGGAATTAGAATTTACAAAATAAGGGGATTATTGGCGTAATATTCTGAAAAGAATTGTTGCAGTCATAAAGTTTTTAGCAGAACGAGGACTGGCATTTCGGGGAAATGATGAGTTGATAAATTCTTCCCAAAATGGTAATTAATATTAGAGTTCTTCAACTATTAAGTCAGTTTGATCCATTATTAAGTAACCATAAAGATAAATACGGCAACCAGGGAAAAGTATTTGTCATCCACAATATGAGAAGAATTTATCCATCTTATGGGTGATAAATTGCTAAAAATTATTGCAAAAGAAATTAAGGAGCAAAAATATTTTTCTGTTCCTGTTGATTCTACTCCAGATCTTAGTCACGTCGATCAACTGACTGTTATCATACGATACGTTGAAAAATCATCCCATCAAGCTAAGGAGAGGTTTTTGAAGTTTTTGCCTTTGGAAAAATATACTGGAGAAACACTAAAAAATACCTTGTTATGTTTTTTAAACGAAATTAGTGTATATATATCAAATTGTCGTGGACAGTCATTCGACAATGCAGCAAATATGTCGGGGAGATACAATGGTATGCAAGCTAAAATTAGGGAATCAATCCATTAGCACACTTTATACCATGTACTGCTCATTCCCTAAATTTAATTCGAACTTCAGCTGTTGAATGTTGTGTCGACACTGTTAATTTTTTTTGGCTTTGCGCAGAAATTATCAAATTTCTTTAGTGCATCTACATCTAGATGGGCAGTATGAAACGTTGTTTGGGATCCAAAAATTTACTTTTAAAATCACTCTCCCAAACTAGATGATCAGCTAGAGCAGATGCAATTAAAGCTCTGTCAGATGGATACAACAATATAATAGATGCTTTAACATGTCTTCCTGGTGATGATCAAAAACTATAAACAGGGCGTGAAGCAAATGATCTTTTGCGACATTTGTCATTTTTTGAAACGGTGCTTCTAATTGAAATGTAGAACAATATTCTTCAGAACATAAATAAAACCAACTTATATCTTCAAAAATCAAACTTGGAACTTGGTACAGCAGTGCAATTATTAAAAACATTGCATGAGTATATTTGTTTGCAAAGAGAAAAATTTGAAAAATTTGAAACACAAGCCAAAATTAAAGCTCCAGAAACTAGATACAGAAACGAAGATAAGCGTAAGAAAATGCGTAAAAAATTTAAAGATGATGGCCCAGCTGAAGAAGCAAATCTAGAAATTAGAGAAAAATTCCGCATGGAAACATATTTGGCAATAATTGATAAATTGTCAGCTGAATTGGATAGTCGAACAACAGCTTATGATTCAGTGTACAACTTATTTGGTGTTATATCAAACTTTTGGAAACTTTCAACAAATGATGTGTCTTTGATTGTAAAAATGAGACTCGGTTGAGAGAGCGAATCAGTGGCGAGTGGAGTCAAGCGATGATGATAATGAGATGGCAGCTTTACCAAATCGAATCAATGATAGTGAAGAAAACAAACAATATCAAAAAAGAAAAGACCAAACCTGACAAAGGCAACATTGTGATATTAAATTCCAATAAACAAAAATTCAAATTCGATGCTTGTAAAGCTTTTTTCTAATAATTTGGTGTTTAAAGTGACAAAAGTTATAAAAGAATCCATACGATGTGCAGGCCATTCACATTGGCAAAATGTAAAAAGTACAAAAGAGGCCCATGAAAAAAAATTAAAAGTACAAACTACAAAATAGTTCATTAGTCGCTAAAGCTCTCAAAGATGGGAACGGTAATAGAGATCCAAAAAATCAATCAATATTTGACTTCTGCTCTTGAGAGAGCCAAATCAATGAAAATTTCTTTGTCAACCCTTGAGAAGCTGCTATCACAAACCGAATATGTTGATCCTGAGAACAAGAATACCATTTATAAATTCATTTGTAACCCGAATCATTTACAAAATGTTGAAACCGCTCTTAAAGAAAAATCTGTCGATGTTGTCGGTAGTTACGATTATTTTGAACCAATGTACGAGTCTATAAATAAATGACCCTTGATTGGCCAATCTGGGAATGACTCGAATATTTTAGTCAAAATAAATTAATTTGACTTTTTGATTTTCGAAAGATTTTAATTTGTGATTCGATTTGTTTGAATCGTTGAATTTCATAAAATAAATAAAAAATTGGCGTGAATTTCTTTTATTGTTTGTTGGAGGGTTGACATTTTTTTAAAGTGTGAATTGATAAAACGTGAATTAAAAAAGAGTTGAATGTCTATGTTGGTGAATGAAACTCAACAATTTGAATCGAACAAAATGAATTTCGTAACGACTGTAATGATGATTTCGAATTCGACTTGTCTACCGATCAATGAGGAAATTGTCACTGTGAGTCCGATTGTGAGAATCGAAGCGTCAAACGATGGTGGTGATAAATTCGCGAGAGGTAATGATCGGACTCAAGAGTCGCGAATTCTCTCATCGAATCTCAAGCCCTAAGCGACGTCGATTGGGAGATCACGAGGTAATATCGATCGTTGTGGCGGACTGTCGAAAGAAGAAGCCGTGATGAAACCCTCATCGGATCCTGATCAGCCAACGACAATGTCAAAAATATCGGACGACAAACGTTGGGGCTCACATGACGTCCGTGAGATTGATAATTTAAGCCCCCCCCACGTCTCGCAGTCCACCCCCAGCGCCAAGACGCCGCGGCCACCAAGCTGCGCTCGATCTCGCATCACCAATGTGGCTGTTCGAGATGATTTACTCTAACAACGGTATCCAAATGACTTAGAAAGTTCTTTTTCGGAAGAGCTACAGCATTTTAGACTTTTCATTCAAAAATTCATTAAAAGTAAGAATCAAGAAGAAAATCAATCAGATCACAGGTTGTATAGCTTATTAATTGACTTGAATTGAAGTTGCATTTAGAATATATCTCAGCTTGATGGTTAGTAATGCTAGTGGAGAGGACAGTCTCAAAATTGAAGCTCATTAAAATGAACTTAGAACATGCATGCTGCAAGAACGGTTAAACAGTTTGTCATTAATGTCAATTGAAAGTGAACTCCTACAAAAAATGATTTTGATGACGTTATCAATGATTTCATTTTAGCAAAGCGTCGAAAAATTTACATCTAATAACACTATATTAGTTTTAAATCACGAATATCAATTAAGTATGGTCATTGTGATGGAGACATTGTAACTAACCGTAACACCTAAGAAGACCGAAGAAGGAATTGAATTTAAAAAATAATTCGTTTTTTTAGTTAATTTATTTTATCAATGATCAATCTTTCTAAATAAATATTTTTCTCATTTCTTTGTATATTATACATTTATTCAGATTATTCTATTGATCTCAAATTTGACTATAGGAAAGACTCTTTAAAATTGTCGTTTTCAAAGGTTTAATTTTTGAGATAAAATTATGCCTGGCAAAAGGGGCCCCAGATTTTTTATTGGCACAGCTACACAGGGCCCCCTAAATGTTTAATCCGACTCTGTTAATAGATTAAATAATAATTAAATTAATAAACCCATATTACCATAAATCTTTAGACACTAGTTCGCTTATAACCATATCGTTATCTGAGCCTCCTATCTCAAGACCACTCTCTCTCATATCCTTGTCCTTCCAGGGCCGTGGCAGAGTACCCGGAGGCCCCCCCCCCCGAAAAAATTTATGT
>MQRK01243956.1:20151-31426 GCA_001938485.1 Girardia tigrina
TATATATATATATATATATATATATATTAAAAGGCTATGTACCATGGTTACGGTAACCAAGGTACTTTTGATGATTGATCAGATACTTTAGCTGATTATGTACATGTTATGTATAATGTTTATGCACGTTTTAAGTACAATAGGAGTTTTTACACATGTAGATTTTACATATCAGATAAAAGGTTATTTGTGTTGGTTATGGTAACCAAGGTACTTGTGATTGTTGATCGGGTACATTAGACTATTCGTGACGTATTATTTGATGGTGGATAACATACATATAACAGATTGGTTTCATATATATATACGAAAAAATCGATTTTTTAGAACTTTTTGACAATTTCAGAAATATTTAGATTTTTCAGCATTTTTTCGAAAATGTTGATATGGAATCTTATTGTACTTATATGGGTTTCTTTTCATGTGCATCACCACTTTTTTTGACATTTTGCTTCCTTGTACCTCTAAAATCGATGTGCATTTTGTGTAAATTTGCACATTATGCTAATTATAGGAAAAGTTATCAATATATGAAAATTCTAATTGACATTTAGATAGAAAATCAAAATGTGTAACAAACATCAAGATTCATCATGCATTTGTTATGCTAACGTAATGCAACAGTTGAACATGATATCAATTTATGAAACTAGCACTTTAAAAAAATTTTATGAATTATTTTTTGCACTTTTGCACATGTGCAGCGTAAAAAAGCACTGTGCTAGCACATTAAAAATGTGCGGCACAATGTGCACCATCGATTAGCACTTTAAAAATATCGATTAGCACATTTGGGCACTGTGCAGCAATCGATTAGCTTTTTTTTCTGTGGTTGCTAAGAAAAGGGTCACGGATGCTATGAATACGGTTTCCGTTACCATGGTTACAGCCGCCTTGCATTACTGTATTCGTTTCTTATGTAAACGGTCCATTGGTTACCGTTGCTAGAGTAACCAAAACCGTTGCTGCTGTGACTACAACTTTGGTTACCGTTGCTAAGGTAACCAAAACCGTTGCTATGATAACTACGACATTGGTTACCGTTACTAAGGTAAGCAAAACCGTTGCTATGGTGACTAAAATCTTGGTAACCGTTGCTAGGGTTACCGCGACCCTTGCCATGGCAACAGGTAACCCCCGAGGGGTCAATTTTCGATTGTTGTAGAACTCTCATTTTCCCCCTACTCATCATTATTTATTGCTTTAATACAAAATACGCCATTATTATGTACACGAACATGACCCTATCGGCTGAACCAAGTATTCAATCATTATCAGACTTTAAAACTAATCTAATGGTGATGCATTAAGTATCATATTTGAGATTTAGTTCAAAATTATAAAATTTTCTATGTTCAGAGTAATAAAGTTTAAATACATCAAATTTGAAAATAATAATAATTAATACATTTTTCCATTAGAAAAATAAATTGATGTTTTTGTAAATATTATTTTATCATTTTATGTTATTTATTAATACGAGTGTTATTTGCAGTTAAAACAAATCCTGTTAAACCTCACAAATCACAGTTAGATTTTGTCTTTAATAACGAAGAAAACATTTCAAATATCAATTCAAGTCTTTATAAAAGTGATTTTCATACTTGGGAAAAAGATGATATTATAAAAACCGTGAAATTTAAAGAAAACACAATTGATAATCAAAATGCTTCGACAGACTATCAAGAAAATTTTAATAAAAAACCTTCTTCGAAAGTAAATATGCCTTATCCTTCTTACAAAAAACCTATAATACCATTTGCCAGTGAGACTAGTTATAATCTAACATTTATAAAGCATCCATATTCTAAAGAAGCAATGATTTATCCTGCTAAATCAAATCTTATTTGGGAGAATAAACCATTTTGCGGAAAGAGTTTATACAAATCTGATTTCACTGAAAAAGAACGCGATATGAATTTAGAGGAATTAAATATCCTTCAAAATCAATCAAGTTTCCTACAAAAGATTGAACACGAACCCTGGTTTAATAATCATCCAGGTCAGGAGTTTCGAGATTATAGAAATCACATATTTTATCAAAAATGAATCAAAATAATTAAATCTTTTTTTCATTTGAATTATGCGTGAAAATTAAAAACATTTGGAAATAAAAGTGTTAAATGAGATGACTAATATAAATTCTATACAAATAATAAAAAAAGTAGTTATTCATGATTTTTATTTCCTTATCCTAAACTTAATATATGATTTGTTTCGGTCAGTTTTCAAGTATAAAAATAGTAGTGAGAATTATAAAATATAATAGATGACCTAATAAAGTTTTATGACTACTAAATATTGTGATTTTTAACCCACAAGTTTTATTATATATTGGAATTATTAAACAATTTGATTGTTTATTAACCATATTAAATTCATTATATACATGCGCACGTATTAGTTCTCCTCCGACATTTCTCCTCTAATCGTTTCTCCTCTTATCGTTTCTCCTCCGATCGTTTCTTCTCCGACGTTTCTCCAAATTTATTGAGCTGTTTCGTGAGATTAAAAAGGCAAAATATGGAAACAGTGCTATGTACTTACACAATTCATCCATGCTTAGCTCTGATAAATCAAACCGTTTCTTGTATCAGGCGCATTTGACTTTACACAGCTTTAACTTTATTTTCGGCTAGTTCTGAAAATTTAAAATAGTCTTTATCAGAGTGAATTTACAACTCTTTCTTCTTTGATAGAATTTCTTTGGTTTATTATGATTTTTTCTATTACTATGTAATATAATAATTTTAATTTAGAATTTTACTTTGTAGAAAGCTAATGAATTTGTTGAACATTAGTTCTTTTCTTTTCTTTATAATTTATTACAAGAAAGATGCCTAGATCAAAATTCAATATACTCATACATTCCATTTATGTTAATCCTTTATCATTATTTTAATGTTAAGTCCATTTTTATTTGTTATGATATTAGAGTTACTTAATTGAGTATATAAATTTATTATTGCTTCTTAAATTTTATGAAAACTAGCACGAACAAATTAATATTGTTCCATGATTTTTTTTCTTCTTTGTGAAATAAATAAATTATTTATGTGAAAAATAATTGTTATTTCCAAAAAATTGAAATGTTTATGTATTATTCTTTAAAACATGAAAGTTGTTTAATTGAACTGTTTGATAAACATTCATCAATTTTAAAATTTATCGTCAATTTCTTTCTGTACACTCCCTGAGTTTTGTATTTAGCAAATCTCACCTTTAGTACAGATATAATAATAATTTTGTAACGATAGTGATGCAAATTAACATGTCTAATTCAGTGTTTCTATAAACCTGTTCATGCTTTGCGCTATTTGTTTTCATTTAGCGATACATAAACAAGGAAAATAACGATGCAGTCTGAAGAAGTTCGATAATTATTTTAAATTTATTATTTTTTATAATATTTTTAACTATATAAATTAAAATTATTAAGAAAGAACAAAAAAAAGAAAACTCTTAAATTATTTAGGCTAAATTTCAAAGAACTTTTATAAAAATAATTTATATGAAGTTAATTACTGTGTTTGTTTTAATTTTCTGTTTAAAGAATTAAGAATCTAATAAAATAAAAAAATATCGATTGAATTAGTTATTAAACATATACGACTTATAGACGACATTATCGATGACTTGAATCACATCAACTTATCCCTGCTGTCCCACTGGCAGAAGCTGCATGTATACATGTTTTTTGAACATTCCAAGCTCACATTTCAATTCAGAAATACATTTATCCCATTTTGGAAGCTAACAGAATCTGTCACAGGATGTGACATTAGGATTAGGAAAATTATCAAACCAATATTATGTGTACCGGATATCACGTCCAACCCGTACATATATGTGTCTAGAGCCAATGGGGGAGTTAGTCTCACATCTAAACTGGGTGAATACATTAAACTAAATGCTTGTAAATGCTCAACTCCACTGACTTTGATATTGTAGAGGCTGCTAATGTGATACTTAGACGTTCTTTACCCTACCGAACCACAGACCATAATGTAATCTTTGACTGGTTAAACAACTACTATGTGAGTAACGGTTGGTGGCACAAAACCCAGAATGCCATACGAGATATTAAGGATATTCACGGTATTACTGTGTCGGCGCCCCCTCTAATAATGCATGTAATTCATAGTTACCAGTTTTCTTCGACCAAGTCTTGTATTCGAAGAAACGCCGTTTTTACAAGTAATTTATTTTCCAAAAATAAGACCACACATATTATAAAAATTTTCTGGATCAATATTCATTGATTTTAGTTTCAAAACTTCAAAATAGTTTTTAATAACAGATCTTGCCTCTTCAACTGGACGGTTATCTTCCTGTCATACACTCAAAATTTTTCTAATAGAGAATCTGTTTTGGTTCATAAAATTTTTAATATACCTGTTGCTTACATTAAAATTTTCAATTGAAAGAGAAAATGCGATTTACTCAATCATTTTTCTTTTTTTGTCATGAGACTTGACACGTCTTTGCGTTAATAATTGTTGGCATATAATGCTAAAACGATAAGTTAGTTCCTACTTTGATCAAAGATGTCAATAGGTGATCAATCAGCATTGTTCTCTGAGAAGACTTTGTTTGTTTCATAAAAGAAAATAACTGTTCGTAAACATATCTCGAAGCAAACATTTCCATAATCTTATTGGCAAACTTTCTGAAGTTGTTAAGCAAGGTATGAAAAAACAGGTATCCCCACTTCAAGATGATTTGCTTTAAGTCTAGAATCCAATTTTTTCTAAAGGTTCCATTTGTAAGCTTTCTTCAAATGTGAATGATGATGAGAATAATACAAACTGAAGTTCATAGGATGAGAATTCACAAAATCTTTCCTGGAATTCTTTTGGAAATAGCTTCAGATGATTGTGAAACCTAGAAAAGCTAAATACAGACTCTGTATTAGCTGTGTTCTTTAGTTCTTTTCTAGTAAGAAAATGAACTAAAATTTTCATTTGACACATGGTACTTCCATAAGGTTAGTTTTTCAATGAAGCACTTGATATCATCAGATAAATGTTCAGTTATATCCACAACGAAATTCAAGTCTTGGAGCCAACTTTTATCTCTTATTTCATCCGTTTTATTTCATATCCAAAAAGATAACTATTTTTTATGTCAACTTATAGAACTTTGTCCACACTTTGTGACATGACAACCTGCAAATTTTTGTGTAGAGTAGAACATCTGTGAACTTATTATCTTCCAACAACTGACAGAACTGACGGTGGTTGAGAGCATGATTTGTTATAAAGTTTATCGTATTTGTCACCAAGCTAAGCGCATGATCCAATTTTAACATTTTTGAAGACAAATTTTGCTGATGAATTATACAGTGAAAGTGAATGGGATGTAAGTTTTCTACTTTTTTTCGTAACTCGGCAGCAGCACCATTATGTCTACCAACCATATTCGTAGCACCATCAGTAGATAAGCATATAAGCTTACACTAATCAATTCCAAAACCACACAGAACATGATCAAATTTCTCAAAAATATTTTTTCTTGTCGTAGTGTCAATAAACAATTTAAGCAGTTCGTCATAAATTTGAAATTCACTATCACAAACAGTGCTCCTGGTTAGAGAAATGTCATTGAAAAAATGTGCTTTCTCTGGAAATACAATTTCAGATGTTTTTACAAGGCATTGATTTATAAAATCCTCTTCACTATAAAACCGTTCACGGAGATTATTTTGCTGAGTTACATTTATCTGTTTACAAACTTTACAACACTGAATATACTATTCATGTAATTGACCATGACTCTTTGTATCTATGAAGAATATAGATATTGTAGGCGGTTGTATGTACTTTAGAGTTGGAAACCTTTATGTGGGCCGCAGCCATGTCTCTAAAGGGCCGCATGCCCAGTATTTTACAACTTTCGAATAGTAATTTTTTGGTTTTTATTCATTATTTCTTTGATTACTGTAGCCATTTCCTAAATTTTTGTTGGGTTCGTTCTCTATATTGTGGAAAACAATAGTTAAACGTAAGCCACAATATAGAGAACGAACCCAACAAAAATTTAGAAAATGGCTACAGTAATCAAAGAAATAATGAATAAAAACCAGAAAATTACTATTCGAAAGTTGTAAATATCCTGAAGAAGTATACTTTAATAAATAATTTACATGAAGCATGTAAATACAACCACACGATTCAATCTGCCCCTTTAAGTCTGTATTTAGCACCCCCTCACTCTCCGGCGCCCGGGGCAGATGTCCCCGCCTTCCTCTCGATACACCACTGCAAATACGTTTAAAGAAAAACTGAAAATTGCATTTGTGAAAAAGAATCTCTGCTTGATACAATGCAGTATATTTTAAATCTTTTATGGGGATCCTCAGATCTGAAAGAAATGTTCATGTAAGCAGCGTTTATTCCTCTTTCATTTTCACTAGACTCAAGGTTCATAATTTAATACCCAAATTTTATTAATGACAATAATTCACATTTTTAAACAAATTTCTTGTTAATTCAATTATTTCACAAAAATCAATCTATTAAATTTATCTTCCAATTCAATTTGTAAAATTAAATAAATTTTAAAACTTTAAATTAATACCATTAATTTTTTAAATTATAACAATAATTTTTATAAAATTTTATTCTAAAACTAATCAATTTAAATTTACTGTAAGCTTTTATTTAAAAAATTATTTCTTGAAATATTATAAAATTTAATCCGTTATTATTTATTTTAAAATTCTTATTTCAAAACTGTTATTAAAATATATCAATTTTTATAACTGTAAATATTTTTAATTTTTAAATAAGTATTTAATTTTTGATGGTTTTTGTGGAGAAATAGCAATCGGAATTAAATACGTTTGTTTTACTGGACTAATTAATTGCGGGAACTTGGAGCCGGTGGATTTTTGATCGAAGAAATAAAACTTTTCCATCAGCTTCGACTTATCAAGCTATCGCGGTCATGAACCGGATTAAATTTACGGATTAAGACCGAACGTATGATGGCTACGGCGATTTCGCGATTTGGTGTCGCAAGTTCGAAGCCGCAACGTTCGTTAGCTGCGCTTTTGATGCTCTTGGATGGGCGCGCATTTGAACTTTTTCGGGGTTGACTAACGAGGACCAGCGGAGCTATAATGCGGTAAAGACCACATTGTCAGAAGCGTTCGGGACCGACTCGCAAGAGGCCTTCGAGCAATTTAGATCGCGATCGATCCAACCCGATGAATCAATCGAGAAGTATATGTCGTCCCTGCGGCGGCTCGTGACCGTCATCTGCATGAGACAGGAGCCGCAGGAATATTTTTTGCTCCAAGCATTTCTTGCTGGACTGGCGAAAGAAGTGTCGAAACATCTTTTGTCGCAGGCCGGGAAGGAAAACAAGCCCCTACGAGACCTGATCCAAATGGCGCGGTCACTTCTCCTCATCAATATGAGAACAGAGAAGGCGGTCGAACCACCAAGCGGCGGAGTGGTGGCATCAGCGTCGAATGTCAAGTACGGTGCCAATCAGAGACAGTGTTTTAGATGCAACCGGCGCGGTAATCCGCAACGGGACTGCAGGGCGCCGCTAGAAGTGAAGGAGGGTCCATCAGCAGTTTCTAAATTCAGAGCGTGCTTCATCTGCGGCGCGCCGGATCATTTTTGCGCGGCCTATCCACAACGGAATCGAAAATCGGGAAAAGATCAACATGCCCTCTTTTCTGCACAGGGAGGGTACCTGTGAATGTAGATGCGCAGTTACCCGTAGTCGTCGTCCGAGTTGGAGGAAAGATGGTGAGAGGACTCGTCGACACGGGGTGTTCTGTTACCATGATGGAAAATTGGCTGGTTCGAGCGGATCAGATTCAAAGTGTATCCGAAAAACTGCAAACGGTACTCGGTCAAGCAGTAGTGACACACGGGGCATGGGTAGAGATTGAAGTGTCGGGGCAGTTTTTAAATTGCTAGGTTTTGTTGGCTAAAAGTTTGCAGTCGATTGGAGTGGAGATGATCCTAGGAATGGATACAATCCCCTCAATTGGAGGGGTGAATGTAGGCGCCACAGGAGAAGGAATCAGATTAGGCGCTGGCACAGTGAATGGACAGCAACAATCGCAGCATGAGTCGGGAGGCAGTCATAGAGTACAGCCCGTGGCCGCTGCTGCAGCGCCAATGAGCTACTTGTTGGATCTACCGGGGAACCAGACAAGTGCATTGAAGGGCGCTGCACCAACTTGTATCGTTGATCAGGATTTCACGGCAGTGTTCGATGGATCATCTTGGTCCGTTAAGTGGCTGTTACGTACAAGGGATCAAATGAATACTTCCCGGCTGTCGTAACAAAAGGAGAACTTATAAATAAATAATTCTCCTGACAATCGACTTATGTAATTTAGAATTTATAAAATTAATCGACAAAATAAATAAATAACGTAAGACTTTCTTTTATAAAAATATTTATTAGAATATTTATAAAATTCTTTACAATTTACAATTTGTTGACAAAAAATATATAATAATATCCCTGTGAGTAATGCGATGATTTTATGTAACTGGGAAGCACTGTTCTCCAGTTACCAGGGATTTTGAAAAGTTATAGATAAAAATTATTAGTTTATTATAATATGATTTAAATTATTAAATTTAAAATATGTAATTTTAAAAGAACAAAATCAATAATTAGGTAACCCTCACCGATATTCAAATTGAAGTTGATAGCACCGAACGAGCTCGAGTAAATTAATCGTCAGGCAAAATTGGTTAGACCCAAATCCTCTCGATATAAGGACAGAATTTATCTCCTTTGGTAATAAGCAATAGTGGAATAATACAACAAAATTTATCTCCTTTGGTAATAGTGGGAGTGATGGATATCCTCTTCGGCAATAGTGAAAATAATACCTGCGAAAGATTTTAACTAAATCACTTTGGTCTATTTGATTGCGCTTTTATAAGGATTTAAATTACGTGGTTTAAACGCGTACAGTGAACAAACAAAAAAGTAAGATCGCGTGAGAATATGCGTGGCTACTTTATAATCAGAAAGAACAAAACACGCACAGCGATGCGCTTCCAACAATACAAAGAATATGCGTGGTTTGAAAATAAAAATAAAATACGTGTAACCACGCAAAGTGAGGACGCACTATGCGTAGCGAGAGCGCATAGTGCGTAACGAATATAATAATAATACCGATGATAATTTTAATAAAGTAAATAAATATCATATAAAATTAAAGTTTTATTTTAAATAAAATTATAAATAATATATATAAGTAACAAAAACAAAGCATATACAAGTCAGAACAAAATATAAAATAACAAAATAATCAAGAGTAAAATTCGTAATATTATCACAATAACATAAAAATATTTTCATAATAAAACGGAATACACACAAAAAAAGTTTGTATTACATGTGACCCAAACATGGCAATGGAAAGATGGGCGAGAGCCGCCAGTTTGCAACAGTGTGTCGGAGTATGAATCTGCCTGGGTGCATGAATTAGAAGTCGATGCCGAACTCGAAGACTGACAAACGAAAGGATGGATGGTGAAATGTGAAAGACACCGGCAGCCGACACTACCCCTTATGGCAGTGTTTCAAGAAGCAAAAACGAAGGTTCGACCAGTCCTCGACTACGAGTCAATCTCAAGTCATACGGCTGTGAGCCTGGTGTGCGCTAGAAAGTTGAAAAAATGACGCCAAATGGGATGAAACCTGGACATTGTGGATCTGCTGCGGGCTTATCTACAAATCGAGGTCAATCAATCCTTGTGGGCTTACCAGGTGGTACAACATCGGAATAGATCTTACTATCTAACCAGGTTCGGGTTCGGGTTGAGTGTAGCCCCAAAAATAATGCAGAAAATTCTATCACACGTGTTGTGGTCAGATTCTGTGGTGCAGGCGAACACAGACACCTACTACAATGATATCGCAGTCAATTTCGCTGAAATGCCAGTAAATCGAGTTCTAAAAGTTTTGCAGTGCTTCGGATTAGAGGCGAAAGATCCAGTTCCCATAGACGGCGGTCGAGTGTTGGGTCTCTCGGTTAAGGTGGACGAAGGCGGGAAATTACGGTGGTGCCGTGACAGAGAATATCCACCACTGCCAGAGCAAGTCACTTGCCGCAATTTATTCGCGTGGACCGGTCGGTTGGTGGGACATTACCCGGTCTGTGGTTTGTTACGGCCGGCGTGCAGCATCATCAAAAGAATAGCCAGCGATTGTGGATGGGACACGGTCGTGGAACCTCAAATTGCAGAAATAGCTCGGCAGTTGGCGCACCGGGTCCAAATGGAAGATCCGGTTAAGGGCGAATAAGGTATATTGGATAGTTGATATGGTGATTTTGATGGTTGTTGAGGCAAATGTAATGGTTTATGATATGGTTGTTAAGGTTTTTTGATGTTTCATATGGTAAATATGATGGTTGATGGAATATCGGTTGATAAGGTATATCAGATAGTTGATAATATGATGGTAATGGTTGATAAGGTAGTTCTTATAGTATTTTATATATTATTTATTATTTTCTATATTTTTTACATGTTCAGTTGTGCATTGATATGATGAATGCAATACGTTGACATGATGGATGCATGACGATATCACCTTGGATACGGCCACGTTTTGAATGGTTGATACGATATTGTTTGATAACATAGTATAATATCATAATATAATACATATCTATAATATAATATTTACACACATAATATGCATACAATCGAAATATTGAATTTTCAGTACTTTTTGGATGATGTTGATATAGAATCTGACTATTTACCTATGGGTTTCTATCCACGTGTTCATATAGATTTTCGATATTTTGCTTTCTTCGACCTCTATACCCTATGGGCATAGAGTTTTTTTAGGCATCGATTTTTTCAAAAATCTAAGATCATATTCCGACTATTGACCAATAAGTTTCTATCCTCGTGTTCAAACAGATTTTCGAAATTGTGCTTGCTTCGCCCTCTATGCCCTATGGGCATTCCCTCCACAAGGGGCATTCTGCCTCACAATAAACTATATTATATTAAAACATGAATATATTGCACTTTGCACAATTGTGAACTTTTTGATTTTGCACACTTGCACTAAGCCTAGGCAGGATACATATGTGCAGTATTGATTAGCACATGTGCAGACGAGTGCAATATTGATTTTTCCACTTTTTATGTAATTTTGGTGGTTTTTACGTGTTTTCGATGATTTCTAAGGTGTTTTCATGGTTTTTAAGGTAACGGTGATGGTTTCTAAAGTGTTTTCGACTATATATATATATATATATATATAT
>MQRK01243956.1:31476-45752 GCA_001938485.1 Girardia tigrina
ATATATATATATATATATATATATATATATATATATATATATAATATTAAAATCTTATGTATCATGGTTACTGTAATCTAGATACTTTTTTATGGTTAATGCCTCAGCTCAGGTACTTTTGGTGATTGTGTAGATGGTATATATAATGTCTATGAACGTTTTAAGTATAATAGGAATTTCATACATGTAGATTTTACATGTAAAATAAAAAGTTATGTATCTTGGTTACGGTAACCATGGTTCTTGTGATTTTGAAATGTAATCTGAATGTACGTATATGGGTTACTATTCAAGTGCATCAGCACATTTTTGATATTTTGCTTTCTTCTGTCTCTAAAATCGATGTGCATTTTGTGTAAATTAGCACATTATGCTAAATATAGGAAAAAGTAATCAATATATGAAATTTCTAATTGCACATTCATATAGAGAATCAAAATGTGCAACAAACATATGATATCAATTTATGACACTAGCACTTTTAAAAAATTTATGTATTAATTTTTACATTTTTGCACATGTGCAACGTAAAAAGCACGGTGCTAGCACATTAAAAATGTGCGGCACAATGTGCACTATCGATTAGCACTTTTTTCTACGGTTGCTATGGAAAGTGTAACTGTTGCTATGAATACGGTAACCGTTACCATGGTTATAACCGCCTTGAATCGCTGTATCCGTTGCTAATGAAAAACGTCCCTCGGTTACCGCTGCTATGGTAACCGCGACCGTTGCCATGGTTACCATTGCCATGGCAATGGGTGACCCCCCAGGGGTGGTAACGAATATACATTTTCTCCCCTACTTATGCAATTATAAAAAAAATCTTCAAAATTTGAAATCGTATCTAACAGAACTCCATTTTTTCCTGGACTTGAAGAAGATCTTGCAAAGTAGTTGTGCACGAAACGAAAACAAAAGACATGTCATACAGTATATTGAGGGAGCAAGCAAATAAAATCGCATTTTTTCTTTCAATTGCAAATTTTAATGTAAGCAACAGGTGGATTGATTTCGAATACTGATTCAAAAAAGTTTTATTGAAAAGAAAATCGCACAGGGTTTTTCTAACCGTTAGAGAATTCTTATCATCGTTATAATTGCATGTATCCAGTAACTTTGGATCACGTAATTTATTATTATCTGTCGGTTCAGAATTGTCAATCTTAAACGATCCAGTAGAATAATATTTATAAGTGAGAACTGATGAAAAATTCAAAGATAAGTTGAGGTTTAAGGACATGTTAAAAGAATGATTTATTATAGGGTGTTCCAAAAGTAATGGGAGGAAATTACTTACTTACTTTTTTTCTCGTATAACCCGCGGGTTATACACAAGAAATTAGGGTATTTTGTATGTATACGTGACAAAATAAAAGAAAAAAGAAAGCTGAATCTACCAACATACAGAGAGTTTTCTGAATAAGATCACATTTACAGTTGTTTTCCTTGCCAGGCAATGCACTGTTAAAACCGCTCATACGCAGTATGGCATGCTTTTTTGACCATGTTCTGTGGTATTTCCTTAATGCTACACTCGATCTTGTCTCGGAGCTCAGCGATGGTAGCAGGCCTTGTGCGGTACACATGCTGCTTCAGGTAGCCAAGAGGAAGTAATTACACACAGTTAAGTCAGGCGAATTTACATCCAAACATTAATTTTACTTGTGAAAGTGAAAGTAATAATAAAATATCGTTATTGGATGTCTTGATTGAAAAGAAGTAGAATAGATTCATGACAGGGGTATACAGAAAACCAACGGACACTGATCTTTACAGTACTCCGAGTAGTTTCTGTGACCCAAAATTGTTAAGGTTCTGAAACTGAATATATTTGTAAAATAAATATTTAAAATAAATACATGCCTTACCCTCCTAAAAATAAATTATAAAAAAAATAAACATTTAAAAATGAAATAAAATGTGTCGTTCAATCTCTCTGTAACTACCCTTTTGTTTGAGCTTAGTGCTCAGGGACTCAGGGTAGTTATTAGAGATAATATGTAAACTGTATAAATATTATTATTGAATAATTTGTAATATCATTTTAGTATTATTTATTATATTTACTAATATTTAAATTTATATAATAAAAATTATGATTATTTTTTACTATTTTATTATATTATTATTACTTTAGTATTATTATTATTATTATATTTCCATTTTTTATTATTATAATTAGATTTACTGTTATTATTTTGATTATTTATTTATTATTATTTTTTTAATTACTTTTACCGTTAATATTATTAATTTATCAATACCATTATTATTATTTTGTCATTATTATTATATTTTTATTACTATTGTATTTTATTAAAATTAATGTGAAACAATTATTATTATTAAAGTTATTATTATTTTTAGTTATTTCCTTTTCAACGAGTTTTTCCTCCTTCCTCAGGGACCAGTTCATTAAACGGGTACTCCTGATTTGGGCGGAAAAAGCTCTTAAAGGCCTAAAAGATAATTAATTTATTGTTATTATCATTACTATTTTTATTATTATTAATTGTATTTAAACATTATGTTAATAATATTTATTTTCTATTTTATTAAATTTAATATATGTATTATCATTTTTTATTTATATTATTATTAGTTTTAATATTATTATTTTATTATTATCATATTATTATTTAAATTAATATTATTATTAAAATTATTATTATTGTATTATTAAAAAAAACTTACCTTAATAATGGGCAATTATGCCGAGTTTTTGAGATAGAGTGATTTGGACGGTTGTGCTCGGTCTTTTTTAGGAGTGAGACGGAAAATTCTTCCCATAATAGATAATATTTTTTTAAAATATATAAAAAATAAATTATGTCAAATTTTGAGATAATGGGCAATTTAACCGAGATCTGGGGATTAAATTTTAAATTTATGGGCAATTAAGTCCATTTAAACAAAAATAAATTAAAATAAATTTTGATTTGGATAATTACGCTCACTTTAAATTTTATAATTTAATTTTTTTAATTTAAAATAAATAAGATTTTTTAAGAATATTTTTTCTATATTAATTATTAAGAATTTTACGGGTATAAATACCCAAAATCTTTAAAATATCAGTCGCGCAAAAAACTTAAACACATTTCATTTTAAAAATTTATATCGAAAAATATACGAATTATATTTTGGAATCGTCCATAATTATTTATATATTGTACTATTCTGAAAGAATTCTGTGAGTAAATCGAATAAAGTTTTTAATCAGATTTCCTTTGAGTTTTTACTATTAGTAATATTTTGAAACTAATCTCCGGCGAGATTCATGTGAATTGAAACCTCAAGAGAGAGTTAATCAAATTAATATACTCATTACAAAGTTGGAAGAACCTTTTGAAAAAGGAGTCAGACATTTATAATTTGAAAGCGTGTTTAAAGTAATTTACGAAAAATTATTTCGAATACCCAACAAAATATAATAGAAATATGATTAAGGGTCTAGTGCATAGAGTTTGGAGTT
This sequence comes from Girardia tigrina, assembly GCA_001938485.1. Classification (NCBI taxonomy): domain Eukaryota; kingdom Metazoa; phylum Platyhelminthes; order Tricladida; family Dugesiidae; genus Girardia; species Girardia tigrina. The sequence goes on from MQRK01243956.1 coordinate 34,955, forward strand.
TAACTTCTTTTGAAATTTTTGATAAAGAAATTGATACTCTCCATAATAGGACTTTGTAATAATGGTTATAATAAGAAATATTTAAATAACATCATTAAAAATACTGTGCAGCCAATTTATTTAAAATCAAAAGACAAAATTAATAAAAATCGAATGCAACTGATGAAGTGATTAATTCAAAAAAATTATTTAAAAATTCCATAATCCGAAGGTGCTAGGGATTTAAAACGAATTTAAGAAAAACAGGCCCCAGTAGGTGTTACAATTAAAATATTGTTTCTAACTAATAAAATTTCTAATTACTTCTCAAATAAATCTAAAACACAATTGGGTATGAAAGCAAATTTAGTTTACCAATATAAATGTCACAAGTGTGAATCCTTGTACATTGGAGAGACAAATCGTCACATCCGTACCAGAATTGCAGAACATACCCAATCAAGTAGAAAAAGCTCAATTTTGGAACACATAGTAAAATGCCATGGAACTCAAAGGAGGGTATTTGATAATGATTTTCGGGTTTTGATCACAATTATGAAATGACAATTACTGAAGCACTCTTGATAAAGTTTTGTAAACCTAGTCTAAGTGTGCAGTGATTCGTCCAATCATATTAGAGTATTTTGACGTAACACACTGTGACGTAATGGTCATCTTTCTATATAAACAATAACTTTCTAATTAAATACAGAACTGAAGATGCCAAAAAAGTGACGAAACATATTTTCGAATAAAAATTTAAAATTAAAATGGTGTTATTTGTGTTTAATTACTAAATTACCATTTGATTTAAAGAAATTAAATTTATTAATTTAATATGTTCTTTTTTAAAAAGTGCTTAGATTAAATTTTAACCAATTAGATTATTTATAATTAATAATTTTTATTAACAGATTTTAATTTATTGAAAATAATTAGTATGAACTCAGAAATATATCGATCAAGAAAAATGTCAAATAGTGAATGCACTTGTGATATTAATAAATGTTGTAATTGATGTTGTTTATAATCATAAAATCAAAATTAAATTTAAAATATTTTTAAAAAATTTAAAAATTGCAATCATTTCTAAATTATTAAAATTTGTCAGCGAAAATAAAATTAACTAACTCTGCATACTTAACATGCATCATTTGATTTCTTCTAAACAAAAATAGTCCTCTAAATATATAATGCTTTTGTAAATAGAAAAAACAATAAGAAAAATATATTTCCTCACAAATCGTATAAAATATGAATATTTCATCAAATAAAGATCACAAAAATATGTCATGGTTTCTTTGGTTGCAGATGTTGTTTCATTTTCTGCAGCTGACGACGTTCGACTGATGTGAGATCGGCCTTTCCTGACAGAAACCCAATAATATCCACATTTACATCGAAATCTTGTAGCTCTCGAGAGTCTTCAAATGAAGATTTGTTATTATTTTCACTCATTGAAGATACTTTTGGACGATATGGGCGAACATCAGAACAGTTTTGACGCATCGAATATTCGCTGTCACTTTGTAATGTTTTTTCCTTATACACATTAAATGTTTTCTTCCTCGTTCCATTTGTACCGAATAATTCAATAACTGATCTCAAATTCCCGAAATATTTCATGATGACTTTGTATTCTTTTGTTATTTTTAAATCCCGTTTAGTATAAAGATCACTTCTTTCTGCTTTTGTTAAATGACACATATTATTCGGATCATATAAAAGATCAAATGCGTCAGATAGACCCTCTAAAACATGATCGGGGATCCCGGAGTCAGGTGAATTGATTTCTTTATTCACAGGAGACGCTCTATTGGACGATAGGAAATCTGAAAACCGTCTCTTTTGAAATGCCAGGGTATTTTCAAAATTAATAATTTTTTAGTAAAATTCTAATAAAAATGTTTTTAAATTTAAAATGTAACATAGTATAACTAAGGAATGTATTGGTTAAAACAAGTCAATTCTAATTTACATTGTAATATTACAAAAAATGTTTATAAAAAATTTTGAATGTAATTTTAAAGAAAAAAAATTTTATGAAATTTTAAAATCATTTTTTTCATTTACATTTTTGAGAAACAATATAACACAAAATTGAGTATCAATTACACAATATATTGTGCATAAATTTGTAAAACAATTTTTATTTTAATTTATTAACCTTTTAAAATTTATGAAAGCCACATTACATACAAATTTAAAATTCATTGAAAATCATTTAAATTTAAGAACCAAAGCAATAAAATATGGAATTATTTGGATTTTAAAATAAATTTATCATATAAATTATTCCTTTGATAAAAAGATTTAAATAAATACAATATGAATAACCTTCAGTTTGTTTAAAACCGTGTATTATATTTATTGAGAAACACGACGATATTTGAATATAAATTCATTAATTGAAGTGTATGCAATACTTTAGCAATTTTATGTTTGAAGATGAAGTTAAAGTTTATCGAGATGAGGGAGAAAATGAAAATTTTGAAATTTTGACTGAAGAAAAGTGTGAATTAGTGAATGAAGTCGAAGAAAAAGTACTAAAAATATTTCTAATTTTAAAAGAATTTGACAACTTGTATTCTTTTTTTTAGTTTTCGAAAACTGATCTCATGGATATTGTAAATAATATTAAAGGTATTAATTTAAAATACCAATTAATATAAGATTTGTCTACTTAAAATTTCTAAAGAAAATTAATTAATGCAATTTAAAATTAGTATTATGTATTGAAAATAATAGTCTTTTTCTGAAAAATATTAATTATTATTTACTATTTATTTGACATAAAATATTTAAATAATTAAAATTTTAAAGGTTCTACATGTAATACAAAAAAATTATCGAATTGAGTTAAAATATTTAGAAGGAAAAAAGGATTTTTAATTCTCCTTAGCAGCACTTTTCAATTACTTTCAGGGCGTTCTTAAAATATTTTCAGGTGTGAAATTTTTGTCAAAAAAATCTTGTTGGGTTCGTAAACAACGATTGAATTCATAATACAAAATAAATATATATATTACTATAACAATTAACTATTTCAAACAAATTTATGAGGAACATGTTTTCTTATTTCGCACAAATCAGATATCAAAATTGCTAAGTATAAATATCACTATATAAATTTTAATTAAATTATAAATATTTATACGTTATTTATTACAAATTTTAATGTGATAAATTTGCGACTTTATTAATGACTTTCATAAAATTTAAACTCCTAATATTTTTACTAATTTATCTTATTTTAATCATTTTAAAATATTCTGTACATAATCTTTTACTTTCGTTATTTAACCATACGTTTAAATATTAAATTAATTTTAGAGTTATATTATTTGATTTTATTCACATTTTAAAATTTCGAGTTATTCTTTAATATAACTTGAATTATGAAACAACTTATTTTTAAAAATTTATTTTGAAAATTATTTTGAAAATATTTTATCGTATAAAATTCTTTTCAATTACAGTCTTGATAACCTTTATTTTTAAAATTTAAACTTATTTAAAAAATATGTTTTGATTATAAAAATTCTTTTGAATAAAATTCTGATTTTAAATCTTTTAGATATTTTTAATTTTCAAATATTCAAAAAATTTTTAATTTTTACCGACTCCAACTTCTGAAATATTCTACTAATCATTAGTTCTTGAGACATCCTTAACATAATCCTAATGTAGAGAGAGGCTCATGATGATATAAGATAACAAAATACATCTCCTACGAGTAACAGTTTTGTGTAGTTTTGGGTAGAAGGTGTGATTAATTCCTTCTTTGTAAAAGATGATGGTAGAAATTCAGTTTCTGTAAATAAAAAGCCGTTATTGGAACATGATCACGAACTATACTTGTGCAGGTTGAAGTCATAGGAAACTGTGATGGAAGACTGCCGCGGTTCTGACGTGCAAATCGATCGTCGGTCATGAGTATAGGGGTGAAAGACTAATCGAAGCATCTAGTAGCTGGTTCCCTCTGAAGTTTCCCTCAGGATAGTTGGAATTTGTGATTTAGTATCGCCTGCTAAAGCGAATGATTAGAAGCATTGGGGACGAAATGTCCTCAAATTATTCTCAAACTTTAAATAGGTACGAAGTGTATCTTTCTTTAATATTTTGTCGAAGATATACGTAGTATAAAAGTGCTCAGTGGGCCATTTTTGGTAAGCATAACTGACGATGTGGCATGAAATGTAGGGATGGCCGAATGAGGATATGTGGTTTCAGCAGAAAAGGGCTACCTACCACACTTCCCGAGTGACAATCACCTTACTTCGTAAAAGGTCCAAGAGTATCTCATGTCGCTCCATGTGACAACAAGGAATGACCTCCGAGATCAAGTGATCTCACACCTTTTGACTTCATTTTATGGAGGTGATTCATAAGTTTATGTGAAGAAACTACAAACAATTTCCAAACTGAAGAGAGATTCAACGGGTATTCGGCGAAATCAAGAAAGACATCTGCGAAAGAGTTATCGTTAATTTCAACGATCGGATGACTGTTTGAAGAAAAAATGTATGTGGGTAGATACTATTATTACTAAATAATACATGACTAATTTACTATTTATGGACTATTTCATTTTTTTATTATGTGAAATGATTAATTTACTTTAAGTTTATAAATGAAATTAAATATTAATTACACTTTGTCTTTTAATAAAATACAAATTTGCTTTATGAATTCGCAAAAATAGTATTTTAACTTAAGGGTTTTTCAAATTAAAAAGTTTGGCAAGCAATGTTCCATATCAATAATTCTAAACATGGTTGATCAGTTCATCAATGTTTATAATGTGGTCAATAACAAAGATGAGCATAATTGAATGTAAATTTATATTATGATACTTATATTGAGTTTTCTGATAAATTTGTACAAAAAGTATACTTATAGTAAATAATTTAGAAGGGTTAAAATATCGTATACAGATTCTTTTGAACATTAACATTTTATTTTCGATAAACAAAACTAAAATTATATATATTAAAAAATTATAAATTTATATTTATTTATTTTTTTCTGTAATATATTTTTTTAATTTACATTTCCGTGTTTTATTATATTTATGCCGTGTATATTAATAATTTTTTTATACAATTTCCTCTTTCTTTTCTTAGATTATCCGAAATTTTCATTTTATTTGCTGTTATATACCAGATTATTATATTACTATATTTTTGTCTTAATATATTTATTATTTATATTTTCATTTTAAATAATGTTTTTTTAGTTTTCGTTGATTCTCCTTATCTAGTTAAAAATTATGAAAAATTTGTTTTAATTTTGTGTTTTTATTTATTTTATGTATCTATAATGTTCTTTGTACAAGTATTGAAGGTTTTGAAATGTGTATTTCTTCGGATAACCCGAAAAGCACACAATTTAGTAAATAAATAATATAAATTTTTAAAATCTTTTATTCAGCTTATATCAGTTAGAGATGGATGATTTAGTTATTTTTTAGTATAATTTAAATTTAAACGTTATAAAATCATAATCATACAATATTTATGATAATATGAAAATTCATTTTTAAAATTCTGTGTAAAAAGACTGTTAGAAGTTTGACCAATTTCACTCGATCAAGCACAGAATAAATAAAAAAAATAAATCACAATTAATCGCACTTCATAACACGCCCCCTATCTTTAAGGTACAAAGACAGTCTGAATTTTGGCAGTAATAAATACTGACGTGTTAGTGCAGTCGAAGTCATTGTAGCGCGCTAGTCTGCGGATAGTTCTGCGAGGTCGGTTCCTAGCGGCAGGTTTATATGTTCCGATTCTTCATGTTCCGCTTTCTCGAAATTGTTGGTTTCGTCATCTAATAAACTCACCGCATTGCCGTCTTTGCCTCTGTCATCGCCGCTTTTGTCATCTGGGTGAGTTTCAGTCGCTATTGGTTCTCAGTGAACATGGCTGATGTGGTAGAGCACCCTGTTGACCTGTAACTGTTGCGGTAGATTCGTTATCGTTACCGTTATACGTTTCCACTTTGTCATACATTCGTGTGGCGGTGCAGGCTTGACAAAGACTTAGTCACCAATAACTACTTCTCGATTTGGTACCTTTTATGTGACCATGTTTGCTTTTTTGACTAAACGTCCTCAATAAGGACAAACTCCGCTTCTGACTAAACACGGTTGATACAGGAATTATCCCCTCTATGTTTGGAGCCACGTTGTACCAGACGACAATTTCACTGACTTTTCCACCGCTCCGAATAGCCATTCTTTTAAATATCAGGTGACTAAGTTCGACAATACCATTACCAATGGAAGGGTTTCCTTATCGAAAATGTGCTTTTTTTGCCTCCTGCACGATCGCCATGCAGGGCAGCGTTGGATACCGCTGCCCTTCTTACTCTATCATCAATTCTCTCTTTTTCACTTCTTCAGTTCCGTGTTTTTCTCTTCTTCGTGCAATTTCACTATTGCATATTCCGACACGCTCTCATGTACTGGTGGTGCCTGTTCCCCTTTCCAGTTTCACATCACTTACCAGAATCTTCTATTGAATTTTCCTGTAAAGTCTGGATCCACAATGCACACTGACGATGATGGCGCCCCAATGTGAGCCAGAATTTCGATTTCTCCTTTCGATACTGGTAACTCCACAGCTGTTAGTACCTCATTCTGGCTGTTCTGCTTTATTCCATTTCTTCCTGTGACTGCATTTACTAACTTTTACCGAACTTCCGCATCTTTCCACTGACGCCCAATTTTACACCCCTAGCTTAGTTACAATATCCATCCCCAAAAGAAGCTCCACCCCAATTCCGCTCAAATCCTCTTCTAAAAGAATCTAACAGCAAAATTTTCGCCCACTTACTTCAATATTGACCAAGACACCACGTTCAACTATTGTTAGACCCAGAACTGTCTGCAGCTTTTCTGATATCTGCATCACTTGGGTTAAGATGATCGAACAAAACGGAAAAGACTTTAATGAATAAATTTTTTTCTTTCTTGTAAAAAAAATAATTTTAATTTTAATGATATAACACACATTACTTTTCGGACAACCCAATAGTCTATATTATGGTTATAAGTTTTTGACATTTTGTCAAATAAATCATTTCATGTATCATAAATCTTTTGCGTAAAAACAATAAAAATAGCTTTAATTCTTTTAAATTTAAAAAACATTCATCGTAAATCGAATCATATATACCTGGCATACATCAAATATGGAGTAAGGTCAGACAATTTGTGGAAAATCAAATATTAACATAAAATTAAATATTAACGTAAATTTTAAATTGAATTCATATTTTCTTAAGAATAAAATATTTCAAAGTTTTTAAAATCAGTGTTTATTTTAGTAAAGTTGATTAATCAAATTATGAACACGCCTTCTTAGATACAGAAGAACAAGGATATCTGGACCAATAATCTGGTGAAATTTCAGCAGTAACATAGAAGAAGCAGAAGTGTGCCTTTAGAAGACGCTTTATTCAAGAAAAAATGTCGCGTGCCCCTCAAAATACAAATATTTGGTTGATACTAATTTCTTGGAGCAGAAAGAAAGGAGCCAACAGTGAAAATTTGCAAACACGTTGCACAATTATGAAAATATAAACTAAATTTCCCACATGCTTCGGATAAAGTAAAACGAACTCATATTGACAATATGATGAAAACTATTGATGAATGTGTCAATAGGAGAATATATGTTTCACTGAGTGAATCTTTTGATATTGCAGGAATAATTCAAATGCCTAAACTTGTAATATTAAACAAATATTGTTTAATATTAAATATTAAATTATATTTGTTTAAATACAGTTATTGTGACATAAAATACATTTTTAAAATTGTACTTATTTTTTTCTTATGAATCAAAATAACGATACTGGTATCAGAAGCGTGGTTGAGGCCAGCAACATCCAAGTCAGAATCTCACCATATTTTAAGTCTATGGTACACTGGATCACCCAAGTTGAAGCCACTTTTGAACTGGCAAATATTTCCAGTCAAAGCACGAAATATTTTCATATCCTGACTAGCCTGCCTCCTGACATTCACGAAACACTGACGACAGCCTTGGATCCATTATACAGTTCACCGTACGAGAAATTAAAACAGGCTTTACTCAAGGAACACTCAATGGCAGCAGCTCAGGCCTTGTGTCGCGCAACAAAATTTGGAATGTATCATCAACTCCAACCTACCCGATTACTAGAAGAACTAAAGAAATGCCATCGAGTAATCCAACCCAACGTCAATCTTGATAAATGCGAATTCATTAAACAACAGTTCCAAGCTGCTCTTCCAGTTTCTATCCGACATCATTTAATAAATAACGAAACTCTCAATCTAGAAAAACTCAGTGTTACGTAAGGCCGATAACCATTTCTTGCTTGATGATAGACAAATATCGGCAATCGAACCAAAAATCTAGCATTCAAATGAAACTATTGAAGAGATGAAAATCGAATTAAACTGGATTAAAATCGCCTCAGTAAACGTCAAACTGATACATCGCATCTGTGCTTCTACCACCAAAGATTTTCTCGATTAGCAAAGAAATGTCAGAAACCATGTTCATGGATACCCGGAAATCCTTCAGGAAAAGAATCAGGTACTCAGTGAGGTCGGAAACTGAAGCCCCAAGATATTACCATCAACTATTCACACCAAGACCGAAGCTCAACGCAATATTTTCCATTCCGGTGAGGTCCAGTGCCAGGCAATTTGATTTTTTTAATTGATTCAGGTGCATATATCAGCGTTATACATCAACGTCTCTTCCAACCGGACTCCACATTGAGGAGCTGTGAATTAATATCTGCCAATAACCCAAAAATAAAAATATTCGGCGAAAAGCTCTTTCAATTCTATATCTCGCCGTTGAAAGAAGATTTTTAATGGAGATTCACAGTCGCTGACATTCGCCTACCAATTTTGGGCTCTCATTTCCTGGCCCATTATAATCTCCTGATAGACTGCAAAAACCGGAAATTGTTCTGAATCCCGACTGAAGTGCACCAACTGACAAACTTACTTCGGGTACTCCATTGACACAAAGAGCTTGTCGACTGGCAAACGCCCCCATGCATGATTTCAGAAAACAGTTTGAAGCGCTACTCAAAGATGGCATCATACGAGGAAGCAACAACAGAAAGCAACTGGTCTTCTCTGTTAGTGATAGTCAAGAAGAAGTACGGTAAACTCCGCCCTTGGGACGATTACAGGGCTTTAAATGCAAAAACCAGGCCGTGTCGGTTTCCTCTTCCCAGAATAACCGATATTTTTGATCAGATCTCTAAATGCAATTTTTTCTCTACTCTCGATATAGAGAAAGCATATCATCAAATCCCAATTGATGAAACTGACAAGCACAAAACAGCTGTTATCACTCCGTTTGACCTCTATGAATACAATTTTATGCCTTTCGGATTGAAAAATGCAGCACAAACGTTCCAGCGAACTTTCGATTCGATACTTCGAGGATGTGAAACTTACGCACTGGCGTATATTAACGATATCATCGTATTCTCTAAAAATGATGTCGACCATCGCAGACATGTACAATAATTTATGACTAGATTGAAGAATGCTAAACTAAAAATTAACTCTAACAAGTGCAAATGGAACCAATCAAACGTCGATTTCTTGGGGTTCAATGTATTTGGAGTCGGTGTTAAACCGATTAAGAAAATTATGTTGAATATTGATGCAATGGAACCGCCGAGATCTACCAAAGCTCTAAGAAGATTCATCGGAGCCGTTACCGAAATTATCAGAAACCTTAGCTCCACTCCACGAACTAGTATCTCAGAGCGGTTAACAAAGGACCAAGTTCAACTGGGAAGAAAAACACGAAATAGCCTCCCAGGAAGCCAAATCAAAACTTAGAAATATCACAACAATATGTCAACAAAATTTCGATACCCTTTGTTTTATGCTCCAATGCGTCAGGAATAGCAGCCAGGGACAAAAGGTACTCTACCTTTGACCGCGAGTTATTATCAGTAGTTCTCGCGGTTAAAAACTTTTAACACTACCTGGAGAACAGTAGATTCAGAGTACAAACAGATGACAAACTGCTGCTTTACTTGCAAACAATAAAAATCCCTCAAATCGCCAATAAAGACGGATTCAATTTCGATCTCAGTTCGATATGGAAATAAATTATATCAAAGGTTCAGAAAACGTAGTGGTAGATTTTCTTTCCAGACAACATGAGGACGAAGAGATTGAAGAATTGTTTCATATCACCCTTCAAGAACTAATAGAAGATCAAAAGAAGGACAAATCAACAAAAACTTCAAGGATTCTTCTACCCGAATGTCACAGATACTCTGAGTTTTTTAGACTTCACAGTTTAATTTAATCAAAAAAACTTTTAGAGGTCCCAAAATGGAAAAAAAATGGAAAATTCGGAGTTCCTGTACAATATTAATCGAAAAAGATCTACGTATAAATTAAAAGTAGTTTATTAATTTTTTATTGTTTTTTTTAATTATTTTTTTAATTAAAACTTTGTTGGCAAAGTAGAGTTCTGTCTGCATAAATAATTGATATAAAAAAATTTATTTTTTTGAAATACTAGTTTTATTTTTAAGACACAGAATGACCGAATTGGTACTATATGCAAATGTAGACATGGTGTTACTGTTAGGGTTCCGAAAAAATACATGTGAACACTTTTGATAAAATTTTATAAAGGAAAATTTTTAAATAATTTTTTTAGTAAAATTATTAACTTCAAATAAAATAATATTTAATCTAACAAAACTTGGAATTAAAATTATAAATATTTGTTTTACTTCATCAAAAATTATAAATATTTTACTCTTTGTTTTA
>MQRK01243957.1:9693-23621 GCA_001938485.1 Girardia tigrina
TTGTTTTAATATAATGTATATAAGCGGAATCTCCACACAATTTTTTGAATAAAGAAATTTATTAAACGCAATTTTCATTTGAATTTCTGTAATTAGAAAAAGAATTAAAGATAAACTGTTATCGGTCTAATAATAAATATATTCTAATTATATATTTGCAATCGATAAATAGCTCATCAAAAGGAAAATCATTGAACAGATTATCAATGGTTGCTAACACGAATTTTGTGAAGCTGATTCCAAATGAGCATCACAAGAAGCACTTCGAAGAGCAAGACAATTTTATAGAATTCTCGGCCAAGGTCGTTAGAAGATGGAAATTTATAAAAAAATAAAGAAACGAATCAAAATGCGATATATGAAAACGAAGGAGAAAGAGAAACAGCTCTCGCAAGGGCCATAATTAAAGATTCTAAAAATGCAGCTACAATTGAACCGGTCCTCCTTAGGGTCATAAATTAAGATTATGGCGAAAACAAAAGCCCGCTTCCCAATTTCAGAGAAATTCTAAATCTATTGGTCATTTTACATTCATCATCGAACCCAGAGATTTTCATCATATCTACATTTTCTGAATTTTTCTATAAATGATGGAAGAATTTCATACAGAGGCTTAATTATGTGAGATTTAATTTTTTGACACTTAAAATAATGACTAAAATTTTAATTTCTGTGACCTTATTGTCTCGATCCGTATTTATATATATATATATATTTATTTCATTTATTATTTAATTTATAAGCCTAAATTACACAATAACCGACATATTGTTTCCAAAATATAGTTTAAGTAAACATTAATTTATGTAAAATAGTTCATAAGTGAATTCATATTTTTAATGTAATTACAGAGTCTTAGCTCCAGGTGTTCTCTTGGAAATTTAGCAGCATTCAACATCCTTGGTCAAGCAAATAGATTAGATCAAAATTTAAAAGGAAGTTGGAACTTTTTAGTCAAAGGCTATGGAACACAAAACGTTATTAAAAGAGTAACGGACTTAGAGAATGAGTCCCATATGTTTACCATACTATTTCAAAGCAATGGTTTCAAATTGATTTAAATATTTTAGAATTAATTTACGTTTTTATTTTAGAACAAGTTATAATCGAAAACACAATAAATATAATCTTTGATTCGAATAAAATTCCTTTATTTTGTCGAACAACAATTAAACTTGATAGAGGCTGTATACAGGAACCAGATGTTGAGAATAAAAAGATGTATCTTATCATTCAAAGTATATCTTTAGATGCCAAACCTGAAAATGACGTCTTTTATGTTGGAAAAGCTTTAGTTACAAGTATTTTTAATTTTTATTCTTGATGATTAACATATCTTAATCATAGTGAATCCTTGCGTTGTTTCGGAGGTTGCGTGCACCACACCGAATACTATTTGTATCCATCACAGCACTTCATCAACTTATAAATGCATTTGCAACGCAGGGTACACAATGGTCAAGGACAAATGTGAAAGTAATTATTTACTTCTTTAATAAATTATAAAATAATGAATCATTTTATAAGTTCTTGCTATTCCAAATCAGATTTATAGTGTTTCAAATTGAACTGAAATTATATGACGACAATTTTATTTATTTTCTTAACTCTCGACAACTACAAAACTTATCATGACCCTCGTGATGTTAAAGTAAAGTGATTCTTTATTCTACTCTTTCTTCTCTTTAAAAATTTTCAATGATAATCGGGTGACAGAATTAATTACGCGTTGGAATTAATTCAATTTAGAATTAATTAGAAGTAATTTAATTTTGCGTTTTTTTAAAATTTAGTAGATAATTTAAATTACTAAATAATTACTAAACCAATGGAATAAATTTAATTTCGCATTGGAATTAATTTTGAATTAGAATTAGTTTAAAAAAATTATTTTTTTTAATTTACTATTTATTTAACTTTTGTTTTATTTAAAGCATTAAAAAAACATTTATTGAAAGAAAGTTTCGTCTTTAATGCATAAAAATTACTATATTTTTGTAGTGTATGAAATTGTCGAGGGCCTACGAAAGGGATCAAAGCTATACAAAATTGGGGGATACTTGTACTACAAAAATAAGTCATACCCTACGAGAATAGCCTTCAGGTGCCAAATGTATCAACATACATTGTGCAAGTCTTCTGCCTCTATCATGAATAATAATAATGAATTGATATATGATAACGCTGAACACAACCACTCAGCTGAAGCTCATGATGAACCAATGAGGAAGTTTAAAATACAACTTTAAAATGATTCTGAGGCTTCTTCGAGCAGCTCTAGAGACATTTTTGATAATATTTCTAGGAATCATCCAAATGAAGTTTCGTCAAGGATCTCATATCCAATGGTGGCCAGAGGTGTGCTGCTCAGAAAGCACCACCGCTACCCAATGATTCCAGAAACTGCATCTATGTATGTTGAAGCCCTCATGGTAAATGAATTAATGAAAACTCATTTTAAAGCTCAAATAACCGATTCCAAGAGAAACTATAGCAGCATTATTTTTTTCGACCGAAATGATTGAAACCTTGTATAACTTTGACACTATTTGTTATGATGGAACCTTTTTTATTGTGCCGAAAATTTTCATACAGCTGTTCATCATTTCTGTTCGTAGTGGGACTCGAATGTTGTCAACATTTTTCGTTCTCATGAAAACTCGCCAATATCACCATTACAAACTTGTCATGGCATAAATAAAAGAGCTGGTTCCCCAATTCAATCCTATCATGGATATTGGTGACTTTGAAAAAGCCCCAATCCGTGCACTTCGTGAAGAATTCAATGAAATAAATTGTCAAGGATGATATTTTTATTTCAAACAGGCAGTTGTGAGGAAGTTAGATGAACTTGGATTGAAAAACTTACACACAAAAAATAACCAATTTAACAAGTTGATGAACTTGGTAATGGCACTCGGTTGCTTGCCCATTGATAAAATCATGATAGTCTTCAACGAATTAAAAGACTCCCCTATTAGATCTTCAGACCAAAAAAGCAAAATCGAAGTTTTTTTCGATACTTTCAACGTACATGGTTGACAGATTTATCAATAATCAATTGGTTTAACGCTGCTATCTTGACAAACAATTTTTCCGAGACATTTAATAGGAAGTTGAAATTGAAATTTGGAATACATCATTGTAATCCTTGGGTTTTCGCAGAGAAATTGTAAATGTTATCAAGGAGATGAAGTTAGAAAGCTTACGCATACGAAATAACTTACAAAAAACTTTGACAAAGTGACCCAAATGATCTCTCAAACGTCTCACAAGAACTGAAAATAGTAGGGGAAAAAGGGACATACTCCACACAACCCCCCCGGGGGGACGCCGTTACCCTAGCAACGGTCCTGGTTACCATAGCAGCGGTTCCGGTTACCTTAGCAACGGTCCCGATTGGTCCTCGGTTCCTTGGAAACTTTTCTAATTGGTTCCCAGTTCCTTAGCCTAGGCAGCAACGGTAACCAAGGACGTTTTTCACTAGCAATGGATACAGTGATTCAAGGCGGTTGTAACCATGGTAACTATTACCGTATCCATAGCAACCGTGACCCTTTCACTAGGGACCGTAGAAAAAAGTTCTAATCGAATGCTGCACAGTGTCCAGCAAAAGTGTCCATATTTGTAAAGTGCAAATCAATAGTGCACATTGTGCCGCACATTTTTAATGTGCTAGCACAGTGCTTTTTAATTTGCACATGTGCAAAAGTGCAAAAATCAATACATAAATTTTTTTAAAAGTACTAGTGTCAAAAATCGATATCATGTGTTTGATGCACATTTTGATTTTCTATCTGAATGTGCAATTAGAATCTTTATATATTGATTACTTTTCCCTATAATTAACATAATGTGCAAATTTACACAAAGTGCATATCGATTTTAGATGCACAAGGAAGCGGAATATCAAAAAAGTGCTGATGCACTTGAATAGTAGCCCATATACGTACATTCAGATTCCATATCAAAGTTTCCGAAAAAGTGCTGATAAATTGATTTTTTCGAACATTTCTAAATTTCTCAAAAAAGTGCTCAAAAATCTATTTTTTCGTATATATCTGAAACCCATGTGTTATATGTATGTTGTTTTCCATCAAACAATACCTCATGAATCACCTAATGTACATAGTGATCAATCACAAGTACCATGGTTACCGTAACCAAGATACATAACCTTTTATTTTACATGTAAAAACTACATGTATAAAACTCATATTGCACTTAAAACATGCATAGACATTATACATACCATCTACACAATCATTAAAAGCACCTGAGCCTAGACATTAACCATCAAAAGTACCTAGGTTACCGTAACCATGATACATAACATTTTGATATTATATATAAAAGCAGTCGAAAACACCTTAGAAACCATCATCGCTACCTTAAAAACCACGAAAAACACTTTAAAAATCATAGAAAGCATGTAAAAACCATCAAAATTACACAAAAAGGTGCAAAAAATCAATACTGCACATGTGCTGCTTAGGTTGCACATGTGTAAATCAATACTGCACTAAGCCTAGGCAGGCTGCACATGTGCTAATCAATAATACACATGTGCTGAAATATTTTGAAAATGAATGGCTGGTTGAAACTTATCGTGGTTGGTACGAAGGAGTAGCAATTTTGGTCCAAAGCACAAACAACGCCTTAGAAGCTACGAACAAAACAATCAAAGATGACTCAACAATTAAAAAACGCTATTCATTGTCTAGATTCTTGAGCTTAGCATCAACAATTGTCTGAAATTGGTCTAATGAACATGATCCAACTAACATAAATGCCAAACTATTAGCCTCAGAACCAACTATCTCTTTGAAACTTTGGACTAAGTCTTATCAAGGGGCCAAATCTTCAAAAGATATCGTTGGTGAAGATGAAGGCCCAAGACGAGTGCACTACATACCGACTGATGCTATGGAGGAAGTAAATGAAAACGATTTGGTTAAATATAAAAAGCAATGCTTTACAACTTTTGCACAATTCAAAAATCTTTTAGTATTTGTCAAATGGAAGAAGGTACAAATTGGATGAAGTAAACTTGTAATTGCCAAGCTTTTCTAAAGGATTACCTCTGTAAGCATGTTGTTTGTATTGGAATTCTTCTCAAACAATGCAAACCACACGCAACAACTAAAGAAGTTCCTATTTGCGAAAAACGAAAACACGGTAGGCAGGCAAAAGCAAGAAAAGCCTTGATTGTGCAATGACAAAATAAATTCTTTACTACTCTTAATCGTTTTTTATTACTGTTATATCATTTTTTTTACTGCTCGACTAAGTCTTTATTGACGAATTGGTTATCTATATACTAGTATATTAATATTTTTACTAATCAATTGGTTATTAATTTACTAACCTATTAATATTAAGCCATTATAAAATAAATAAATTCTTTCAATATAACTTAATTAAAAAGTTTGATTTTAAATTTTATTTAAAATAAAAAATAATTTATTGTTATTTAGAAGTTTATTCTGATTCCCTTTGCAATCCACCATGCCACACAAATGCCACTTGTTATGAATCAAACAAATGCATTTGTAATAAGGGTTATGAAGGAGATGGCTACATATGTTTTAACTGCAATGTTTGTAATAAAAATGCAGAGTGCTTTCCTCAATTGAGAAGATGTAGATGTAAGGCGGGATTTGTCGGTAATGGATTTTATTGTCAAGAAGAAGGTAACTTTTGTTAATAGATAGAAAGAATTTTACGCATTTACAGTTCCTTGTGGAGTTAAATGTCATGAAAATGCTTTATGTGTCAATGGATATTGTAAGTGTCACGAAAACCTTACTGGAGACGGGATTAATTCTTGTTTTGACTGTTTGAAATGTCATATTGAAGCAGACTGTAGTCCTTACGAAAATCGATGTTACTGTCGTCCAGGATTTACAGGGGATGGATTTAATTGTCAAAGTTAATTCTGATTATAATTGCTACTTCATTTTCAATTTTTTATAAAATATTCAACAGAATCATGTGGAGATCAAAATTGTCATAAAGATGCAAGTTGTTATAATTCTAGATGCGTATGCAAACCGGGATTCGAAGGCGATGGAATCGAGTTTTGCTTTGATTGTTCAAAATGTCATAAATATGCATATTGTAATGCAAAAGAAAAAAAATGTATTTGCAGAGATTCATATGTTGGAGACGGAATTTTGTGCGAAAATTATGTTCCCAAAGGAAGTATGTAAACGTTATGAGTTAATCATAATATGAAGCCCAGTGCATATTAAACTTTATGTAGACACGGACCTCTAAATGGTGTAAAAGAGTTACACTGAACGATGTGTTAACCTTTTAACCATTAGTTGGTCGCTAGCGATCCGAAACCAACTTTCAGTTGTCACAGATACGCATTTTACAACTAAGGCATCAAAAACTTTATGATATCCTGGAGTTACTATAGCCGAGAAAGACTGTGATAAAACAATTTAGCTTTAAGTACTGAGAATTATACTTTTAACGAATATATTTAACCGTGAAGTTGGCTTGGGGTCGCTAGTGACCCGACTGGTAATTAACAGGTTAATTATAATAATTGATGACATAATATATCTATAGAGGTAATAAAAACAACTTTATTCATATTCAAAATTCGAAATCCAATTGAAAATATTTATTAATTTCGACGGTTTAACCGTCATCGTCAGAACAAATGATTTTTCAAACGAAATTTACTTATATAGTGCAGTTGATGATTATGTAATCAATACGTAATCAGTACATCATTTAAAAACTCTCAACAAAGTTGTTACCAATATACATGTAATGGGTGTAACACCACATACATTGGAGAGACTTCACGTCATCTCTGTAAGAGAATCCAGGAACACAGTCGCAATGAAGGTGGAAGTAACATTGCAGGACATAGAAGATATTGTGAAGGAGGTATAACTTCACAACACATTAAAATTCTGTGCACTCAATTTAAAAATTATTGGGAGAGAGTGACATGTGAAGCGTTACATATAAGATCTTTGGATCCTAAAATTAACGTTCAAACTGCACTTTCTACAACTTTGTTGAGAGTTTTTAAATGATGTACTGATTACGTATTGATTGTATAATCATTAACTGCACTATATAAGTAAATTTCGTTTGAAAAATCATTTGTTCTGACGATGACGGTTAAACCGTCAAAATTAATAAATATTTTCAATTGGTTTTCGAATTTTAATTTTAATAATTTGCCAATTTTATTTCAATTTATTCATATTAAGATAAAATTTTATGAAATTATACCATTTTAAATTATAACTTTTAGGTATAAATACGAATTATAGACTTAGTGTATCTGTTGAAAATAAATGAATGTATATCCTTAAATTACTAGAAATATAGTTTTTATCCATTATTATGTTAAACGGTTAACATAAAGTGAAATATTTTTTTAAATCTGAAATATTATTGGAAGTATATTTTATCACAAAACACGTGTAGTTATTAATTAAATTTTTATTGCTGGTTTCGTAGTATCAGATCGATAAACAAATACAAATAAAGAATATCAATTTACTTGTGTCTAAAATGATAAATATTTAAAAATAATGATAGAATTCGAAATGCAAAGACAATAGAACAAATATACACAATTGTATTCTATCATTTATTTTTTGACAATATGAACATAGAAAAGTATCTTAGGAATACTCGTTTATTAATTCCATAAAATACATCCAATGATTCCTTCTAAACAGAATATCTCCACATTCGTATCAGTGAGCATACACAATCAAATATCAAGAGTAAGGTTTGTGAGACATTTGATGTCAAGTCAGAAAGTAGAGTCAATTGTTTAAAGGAAGAATTCTTAATTCTCAGGATGAATTTCGACATGTAATAAAATGGAAATTTTGAGAGTGGTTTTTGATAATGTAACTATTTGCATTTATTTATCAGTAGAGCTTCCATTCACCGGTCATATTCAGCATCCCGGGAAACGGGAATTTTCACAGCTATTTCCCGAGATCCCGGGATTTTTGTTATTATCAGAAAACTGGGGGTAACTTTGAATAAAAAAGCGCAGCGTAACTCAAAATAAAATTTCTCCTTTTTCAAAACAAAAAAATCATTATAAACAAATTAAATAAAAACTTCTAAATTCATTAAATAAAAATTAAACAAAAATAATTAAATAAAAATAATAGATTAAAATAGTAAATAAATTTATTTAGTGTAGTTTTTTGAGGCTAAAAATTAAAATGGATTTTATTATCTTTTAAATATATTAATTTTAAATAATATTATATATTTCAATTTTGATAAAGTTTTCTTATATTCAAACAAAATTCAGATTGAATAATTTCATTTAAATCTTTAGTATTAATAGCACTAAAACTAGAATGTATACAATTAAATAAATTACTTTTAACAGAGATAATTTTTTATTAAATTCATGAACTAAAAAATTCTCAAAGTTTTTAGAAATATTTTTAATTATAAATTCACTTTTATTTAGAAATTGATTTTCATTATTATCAAATAATAAATCTAATCTTTCTTCGATTTTCCGATCTTTAAAAGAAGGTATTTATGTATTTTGGTGGAGCTATTTTTGTGAATTTAAAATTTAAGTTTACAAACAGGTACAGACTCCTAAACGCCAAATCCAGGCCTAGCAGCTATCCTCTTCCCAGAATAATCGATATATTCGACCATATATCGAAATGCAATTTCTTTTGTACGATCGACATCGAGAAAGCCTATCATCAAATCCCGATTGAGGAAGCTGACAAACACAATACGGCCGTCATCACTCCTTTCAGACTCTATGAATATAGCTTGATGCCTTTTGGATTAAGGAATGCGGCGCAGATATTTCAGCGAACAATTGACTCCATTCTACGAGGATCCGAAGCATATGCCTTGGCGTACATCGATGATATTATTATATTTTCAAAGGACGAAACAGAACACAAGCGTCTTGTACAAGACATCATGAACAGATTGTAGTTCGCCAAACTAAAAATCAACTCCAGCAAATGCAAATGGAACAAATCAAACGTTGATTTTTTAGGTGTCAACATTTCGAAACTCAACGTCCAAACAGCACAGAGGAACTTATGTAATATTAATGCAATAGAGTCACCGAGATCCACCAAAATGCTGCGAAGGTTCATCGGAGCAATCACCTTCTACCAATGGCTAATTCCAAGACTATCAGAGACGTTAGCCCCCTTCGCGACCTGGTCACACAGAACAACAAACGTGGAACCAAATTCAACTGGGAGGTGAAACATGAGCGAGCTTTCCAAGAAACAAAATCAAAACTCAAAAATATAAAAAAATTGGTCTACCAGACGACAATTCCCCATTCATATTATGTACGGATGCATCAGAAACAGCAGTAGGCAGCAGCCTCAACAAAAAAGATAAAGAAGATAATATGAAACCAATATGTTTTTTTTCTAGGAAACTTACCACAACAGAAAGAAAATATGCCACATTCGACCGTGAACTTCTGTCTATAGTCCTTGCGGTTAAACATTTCAAGCATTACCTCGAGGACGACAAATTCACAGTGCAAACAGATCATAAGCCTCTACTATATCTCCAAACAATGAAGAACCCATCAAACCGACAATGGCGAGGGATACAATTCCTCTCTCATTTCAATATGGAAATAAACTACATCAAAGGCTCAGAGAACGTAGTAGCCGATTTCCTATCCCTAAATCATGAAGAAGAGTACACCGAGAAATTATCCCACATCACCCTCAAAGAGCTAATTGAAGATCAAAAGAAAGATCCATATATCCAAAACATCCCTCACTCTTCCCTGATTATCGACCGAAACAAAGACGGCCTACTGGTAGATAAGTCAACAAATATTTCAAGAATCCTTCTTCCAGAATGCCACAGATATGCCGAATTTTCCAAACTCCAAAACTTATGCAATGGAGGAGCAAACACCACAATCAAACTCTTGACAAAACGTTATGTGTGGCCTTACAGGAAGAGTGAATTTCGAAAATGGGTCCGAAATTGTCAAAACTGCCAGGCAAATAAAATCATAAGACACACCAAACGGGGGGTTTGGTATTATATATATTATACGGCATTATCACGAATAGAGGAAAACTCAGAGTGGTTCACATCGGCCCAGTTGGACCTCTCAAAGAAATCAGAGAAAAGAAGTTCCTCTTCACCATGATCGACCGTGACACTGGTTGGGTGGATGCTTTACCGATGCGGGATATTGGAGCTAAAGAAGTTACTGATATCATAGAAAAAGAATGGATATCCCGTTTCGACACACCAGAGCAAATTATCAGTGACAACGGGAGACAGTTCATGTCAACAGATTTCCGAAACCTGTGCAACTGATATGGCATTGAACATTACCACACCACTCCATATCCCCCAAAAAGCAACGGTAAAATCGAACGACTACATCGGACACTCAAAGAAACTCTTCGATCCGGCTCAACAAATGCGGACAAAGAATGGATACAGACGCTATCCCTTATTCTATTGGGACTCAGAAACAAAATCAACGACTCTGGCCTTTCACCATCGCAGATACTATTCGGTACCTCCACAAGACTATCAGGCGATGTGATCATTCTTAGTGCTACTCAGACTATTGTGGATGTTCCACATTTCTCCTACGAATTTCGGAACGACGGTGACAAAAAGAGTTTCTTACCTAAAGACCTTTTTAACTGCAAACAGGTGTGGATAAAGAAAGAACAGAGAAGTCCCTTACAGCCAATATACGAGGGTCCTTTTCAAGTTCTTCTCGACTCGAAAGACGGTAAAGTTATGACTATCTACAGACAAGGCAAAGAGGAAAGCATATCAATTGACAAAACCAAAATGGCTTTTGTCGAACTTGGAGGGAGGCATGTAGGCATAATCCTAATGCATAAATTTTAATATCAGACAAATATACTTTGATTTTAAAAATGCAATAATTAAAATTAAATATATTTGTTTAAATAAACAGAATTTCATAAAAATAAACATTTGTTAAAAAACGTTATTTAGATTATTTTTAATTATGGATCAAAGTGACTACACACAACAATTATGCTTTGCCAGAAATCCGCTTTGGTCGGGTTGACAAAAATATAATTTCAAAATGTTCTTCTTACTGATTGATTTCTACATTAGCATGTATTGGCTGTAAAAACACTTCCAGCTAGTTTAAAAGAATTATTATAAATTGTTATTACAATGGTGAATTTTTTAAAAACATAACCTATAACCATTTTTTTAAAGAACCCTGTCTATTAATAAAAATGTACATTATATAATAATTGAAGTATTAATTTTTTATTATAGATATTGAGAAGGTTCGTGTCTTTAAAAATAATTTCAAATGGTCAAAATATATAAAAATATTTTTTAATCATAAATATTGTTTAAGACTGTTTTCCTCCTTGTTCTGAACATGCAATTTGTACCATGGAAAACAAATGTCAGTGTAGACCAAACTATTATGGAGATCCTTATTCAAAATGTAATCTTGACTGTTCAAAATGTCACCAAGACTCTGATTGTGATACTAAAATTGGATATTGTATTTGTCGACATGGCTATTTTGGAGACGGATTTTCCTGTAATAAAACTTGTGGGTTGTTTGATTTCACAAATTGGTTGATGATCTCAAGAATAGGCTGCACAGAAAAGTGCCACAAAAATGCTCAATGCGTAGATGGGAAATGCGTTTGTAAGTCCGGGTTTACTGGTGACGGAGTGAACAAATGCTTCAATTGTTTTCAATGCCATCCAAATGCGACTTGCGTAAAAGACAAAAACGAGTGTATTTGTATGCCTGGTTATGAAGGAGACGGAATGAATTGTCTAAGACGTAAGATAATTTATGTATGTCGGATAATTTTGATTATCAATTTTAAATCTTCAGAAATGGTTTGCAGGAGTAAATGTCATATTGAAGCGATATGTTCTGCTGGGAAATGTATTTGTAAGAGAGGACTTACTGGCGATGGGATAAATTATTGTTTTGACTGTAAAAAATGTGACAGTAATGCAATTTGCATTCCTCGTCTGCAGAAATGTCAATGTAATCAAGAATACCAAGGAAATGGATACTCATGCTCATTAAAAGCAATATGTAGACCTCCATGTCACCCTCAGGCTAGCTGTATAAATGGTGTTTGCATTTGTATTAATAATTTAATTGGTGATGGGATTAATTCTTGTTTCGATTGTGACAAATGCTCTGTCAATGGACATTGTGATGCTAATAATCAACGCTGTTACTGCAAACCTGGCTTCGAAGGAGATGGGTTTCAGTGTGTCCAAAGTATTTTAATAATTTACCATTGTTAAAAGTCCTAAAATAAGATACTCTTTGATTTCTTACGATGACCGTAACATTCTCAATAACAAAGAAATGTTTTTATATACTTTTTTTAAATTCATTAGACTAAAAGCAAAATTTATCTAAGAAAAGTTTCTGATATCTGTTACGATTTATATAATTTATATTTTCTTCAAATTTGATAATTGGGGAACACAATCGAGTTATTCTTTTGTTGTGTTCATATAATTATTCCAATAGAAATATAATTTCTTAAGAACAAAATAGAGTATCCATTTGAAACATTTCGATAGTTTGTGCCTGGAATTATAATTTATAAAATGATAATATTTAATATACCAACTAGGAGAGATACAAAATTGCAGCTGATAAGACTGAAATCTGCAGTAGTAGCTTCATCAGGACGGTCAAAATAATTGAAAGTCACCACCGATGAAAAAACTTTTATTGATACGACATAAAACAAAAGAATACACATGCGGAGTTCGACATTTGAAACTGAAGAATCAGTGATAGGATAAATCATATGCATGTAAATATACTTCAGCTGCAGAGCGTAATTTTTGTAATGAGTATTCTTGAATTGTCCGCTTAATAAATTTTGACCATATTTAAACAAAAAACAAGTTTTTTATTATTTTCCTAATTAGTCCTATTGACGTTTGTCACCATGTAGGATATTTCCGGGAAATATAATGTCTTGATTTAGTTTCTTAAAATTTTATAAGTTAATTAATGAAAAAAAGGAAGAAATTTTTTAATTATCAATAATTTAAGAAAATTTAAATAAAATACATTTTAAAAGAAATATTGGTAAAATATTTGTTGGATATTAGATATTTTAATTATTTGAAATATTTAATATTTGCTTTTTTGATAAATATTTTGTTTGAATATTATCAATTAAACATTTTTTTGAAAATAAACTTTTCGCGTGTTACAATATTTATGAGCATAATTTATAAATATAGCTTTTTTTCAGATTTCTTGAAGATAAATATAAATCTATTGAGTTCTTTTGTTCTTCTTTAGCCTAACTTTAAATATTTATAACTTGATTTATCCAGATTTATTTTTAAAATATCGAACTCAAATCGAGGGCCTCCATAAAACGTTTGGGTGCCATCAGTAACATCCAAGCTTATGAATTTCGATAGCAATGAAAATAATATAAGTTAGATATAAATAAAAATATAAGTTGATTTTGGTAAATCGATAATTTTTTATTTTATTTATTTATTTTGTTGTAATTCACACAATTAAAATTATTAATTTATTATATAAATTTTAATAAGAAAAATAATAAATTTAAATTCTAATAAAAATTAAATATTATGCCTGAAGTTATTAAAAATTATGATGGATTTATAATAATAAATAAATTTAAAAAAATAATAATTCTGTGAAAAAATAGCAATCAGTTTCAATAACGATTGTTTGACTGAACTGATTAATTGCGGTAACTTGTGAGTGTGTAGATTTTTAATTGAAAAATAAAACTGTCATCAGCTTCGACTTATCGAGCTATCGTGGCCATGAATCTGATTAAATTTACGGACGCAGTCCGAACATATGATGGCTGCGGCGATTTTGCGATTTGGTGTCGCAAGTTCGAAGC
>MQRK01243958.1:1891-12812 GCA_001938485.1 Girardia tigrina
ATATATATATATATATATATATATATATATATATATATATATATATACAGAGGTGGCCATAAGTCGCTTTACCCAGTTTTAATAATAATAAACACAAAATTCTAAATGATACAACTTTTATTTAATCAGCGTACAATATTAATTTCAAAACAAAAACTTGAAAACAATTAAATCTTATCTTCAGTGTTGTCCTTCTGATTTAATACACAACTGGATTCTTCTCTGAACAGAGTGACAGATTCGTCGGCACAAGTCTTTATCGTTGTTCAAGGCTGCAAATTCTGTAGTAATTCTTTCCTTCAACTCGAATATGGTTAGAACATTTTGTGAGTAAACGCGTTCCTTCAGAATACCCCACATTGAATAATCACAAGGTGTCAGGTCCGGTCATAGAGGAGGCCATTCAGTGGTTCCTCTCCTGCCGATCCACATCTCAAAAGTGTTATCCAAAAAGTCGCGTACATTTCTACCATAATGAGGGGGAGCACCGTCTTGCATCCAAACGTCGTTATCTGTGTCAAGCTGAGGTACGGCAAAACCACGCAGCATGTCGAGATATAGCTGAGAATTGACCGTTCAATCAAAGAAGTATGGACCCAGCACACCAATTGAACGTATTCCTTCCCACACACAAATTCCTTGGAGAAAGATGAGGATTCTCAGTGGAGTAGTACACGGCATTATGCAAATTAACGTGACCATTCAACTTAAATGAAGCTTCGTCGGTCCAAATTATTCTGTCCCTGATGTTAATGTTCTCATGGAGTTGTTGCTGTAACCATTCGCAAAATTCTATGTGCCTGTCATAATCTTCATCATTCATTTGATGGAGCAAACGAGGTCGCCAAACTTTCAACCCAATGTCCTACATTATTCTACGTAAACTTGTGCGTGGTATATGTAACTGCAAACTTGCACGAATTGCAGATGTTGATGGCGCATTCTGATAGAAAGTTCTAACATTTTCTTTATTTTCATCGGTATTCATATTATTAGGGCGCCCACTTCTTTTCTTGTCGGTTACAAAGCCGGTCTCGTGAAACTTTTTAGCCAAAACATGCGTTGATTGTCGTGATGGAGGAGCGTCATTAGGATACTCTTTTGCAAATGCTGCAGCTACAGCTCTTGAATTTCTACCATGATTTATCCACTGCTTTACTATAAAAATTCGTTGCTGAAGTGTTAATTGTCGTGTCATGCCAATATTGCCAACAATAATGAACAAAATGAAATAATTTTAAAAATTTTTAAATAAATAATTATTAAAACAAAAAATTTTATGTGGTTTTTGTTTATAAATCATTTAGAATTTTGTGTTTATTATTATTAAAACTGGGTAAAGCGACTTATGACCACCCCTGTATATAGATATAAAGTAAGCTAATAAAAAGAATGGAAAAAAATCAACACAAACAAAATTTTGTTTGTTTATATATATGATAGTTGTTTTCTTTTTGTAACCACAAAAATCATCCTTCAAATTATGGCACTTTTTAAATCTAAAATTTTACCTGCATTTTATGAATAAAAATGTTTAAAATTAATCATGTTTCGTACTGCATTTTTATTGCTTTTTATTTAAAAAATATTTATTCTGAAAATTCGTATTTTTTGTTTTGCATTTCCTTCTAACATCAATCAAAATAATTAAAAATTACTAATTAAAATTTTGTAAAAAATAATAATGTAACTGTTTTGATGATAAAATGATTTTTAATATTATTTTTTTGTTTATCACTTCGGATTTTAATTAGTGTTTTTGACAAAGTAAATTTGTGATAAATTAATAATAATAATAGTATTAATAATAAGACTAATAATTATATATTTTTTTGTGTTCTGAGAGGTTTGTTTGTGAATGTTTCATTCGCACTCTGATTTTGTTCTCCTACTCAAATTACTCGAACAATTTTTCGACACTGAAAATAAAATCGTCCAGAGGAATGGCCACGTCGTGGTACCAAGTGAAAGTCATCATGTATCCACGAGTCACATCCAAAAAAATCTCGTAATTCTATTTCAAATTGTTGTTTACAGTTTTAAAAGGAACTCTTTCTTACGATTCTCTCGTTGATTTCAAAGATGGCATACGGATCGGGATTCTCGTGGAGCTTTGCAGAGGGATCGATAGTGTGACGGATTGCACGCGCAATTTTTTTTCGAATCTTTGATTTCAAAGATCTTAACAGTCACAAAACCACAATAATATATCATTGTGAAACGATGAGTATTAATACAAAACATGATTAACTGAATTATTCTTGAATTTCCCAAATAAAACCAATTACACTATTCAAAATTATGAATTTCAAAATATTAAAAAGTCATTCAGTTAAGCAAATCACTCAATTACAACAAATAAGAACAATAAATTTTTTATAATTGTTATTTTCTGTTTCTATCATCGGTAATCAATTACTGATTATTGCTGTTTGAAATCTTGGATCGGTATTTTGTGGAGTATTGGGATAACCGTCAGAATTCTTTGTTATAACAAAGAATATGTGATTTTAATATATAATAATATTTGTAAATATTGATTCAATTTAATGTTTTGGACACAACAGTAATTATAATAATAAGAAGAATAGTGAGGAATATTACAAAAGTGTATGTATGTGGCTTGTTGATTTTAGTATGGTGATTCTCCAACCAATTTCGAAGTTGGTCTGGTATTAAATTTGTTTTATGCTCATTTACAAATAATTAAAATTTTAAAATGCTCAAGTAATTATTAATCTGATAACATTTAAATTTACGAAATGATAAATAAACTAAATTTAATTATAAATAATTTTTAAGAGGTTATTAAATTTGGCATATTCGATATTTTATTAAATAAGAAAGTTTCGATATTTAAAAGATAGTTTTAATTAAGCTAAATAAAATAAATTTTGAGGATTAAAATTTAAGTATGTAATTATAAAAATGTTTCTTTATATTTAAATTTAAAAACATATTTTTTTTTATTTTTTTCTGCATTGACATTATTAAGAACACCAACGTGGGTTTTCAAACTTTTATTTACATTACAGTCAGAATTGTCTTTTGGACAACTCTCAGCAAAACTCTCGTCATTCGACATCGTTCCAAATTGATAATTTTTAGTTAATGTTTGTTAATAAACAATTATTCGAACAAATTTTTCATTATTTTCTGATTTTATTTTTAAAGTTCAAATTTTGTAGCTTTAGTAATAATTTTTATTTACATATTAATTTTATTTAAAAATTATTTTATGTAAAGGAAGAACATTTAATTAATTCGAAACTTAGTTAAAACTATTTATTTTATTTAAATTTTAATATGAAGATTTGAAAAGATTTAATATTTTTAATGTTTTTACATATCTTATGTTGTACTTTAAAATATAAATTATACTCGAATAATTATTTATCGTGAACATCTAAAATATCAATTTTCCATCTGGGTGGGAGAAACACATTTCCAAATGCTAAACTCAACATACAAAATTCAACAAACCAATTTCAACATACCAAATTTAAAATATTCCTCACAGACATAAATTAAATATTAGCTCAATTTAAAATATTTAATTAAAAATATTTACTTATTTTGAAATATATAATTTAATTAAAAAACAATTGCAGTAATTTTAAAATTTAAAAAAAAGGAAAAAAGATTAACTAAATAAATCAAATTGGCGGTATGAAAATCGTTTTTTAAAAGAGGAATAATAATACAAATAATACAAAATAATACAAATGACAAAAGTTTTAAAAGAAAAGAGATGAAAATTTGTTTAAATTTATATGTAATATCAATATTAAAATTTGATAATTATGAGATTTTATTCGAATTTGAGAATTGTATCTATCAATATTAATTCACGCATTTGAGGGATAACAGATAATAATAAAGCTAAACTCAAAACGTGTTTTTGCTTTAGTCAGTTCTTACTGGAAATACCTTTATAAATTTATTACCTCCAAAACGAATATGCAGGCTTGTCCATAGAAATGGGAATCCCGTAGAAAACGTCCAATATGATGGGATGGGACAGCACATATTTCAGTAGCTATTTCATAATAACTTGATCTATGTCACAGCTACTTTTAGTTTATATTTTTATGGGTCATCCAATTTTACGTTGTTTTTCTATATATGATTGTATTCCATAAAAATGTTATTGTATCTATTTGACTTGTAGTAAGAAATTGGATAAATAAATATAGATAGCCTTTAATTCAGGGTTGTCTATGGGATGGGACAGCTTACATTTGTATTCCCAGGGGGCATTCCCCATGTCACAGTAATTTGATCTGCGTAAGAGCTACCCTATTATTATTTATTCTTTGTGGGACGCACAGGCTGAATTAATACACATAGCCTTTTATTATATAATATTACGTTTTGGTGCATCAACAGCAACTTAAATTATAAAATTGTGATATGAAAAGGTTGTAGACCACAAATTTATGCAGCAAAATACGTAATATGCAAGATTTTTCATAAAAATGTTATTTTCATGAGAATCTCATGGGTTGTGATAGGCATAAATTGCCACGGGATGGGATAAGACAGAAAAATATGTCCCATGGACAACCCTGAGAATAGAATAAGTAAACCAATATAAGATCATCAAAGGCAGGATTTGCAGCAATAAAATAATAAAAAATATCAGTTTTTATTCATAAATAATAAAATATGTGTTGTGTTGATTTTCACAAAAGAAATTTTGTTGAATAAATGAGACAACAGTTTAAGAAATCTCTTTATACTGAATTTGATGTCAAGATAAAAGGAGGTCTTAGACAATAGTCGGAAGATGGCGACGATCAAATGAATATAATGATGTCCTTTCCGACTTAATTGTAAATGAGAATTTGTAAAATAATTTTACATTTATTGTTCTACAGTTTCTCACAATGTAGAAAAATTTAGAAAAGTAATTTAAATCAAGTAAAAGATCTTATTTAGTAGGAGTAAAATTTTCTCTTCGATCTTTTAGAAAAATAAATTATTTCCCGAAATTTTATTTGCAATTTTACAAGTACAACTTCCTGAATTGGGATGAAAAAATCAATGAAAAATTAATAAAACCAATCTGTTACATTATGCTTTGGAATTTAAATAATAAATTATCTCTTGTTATATATTATTTATAAATTCCTCTCTTTTCTTGCCCAAAGACGATTCAAATAAACATTTTTTGCGTTATATTGAATGAAAATTCATTGATATTTTATCAATGAAATCTTATTGCTTCATTGTGTATATAAACAACTAGTAAATCAAAAAATTAATTTTTTATATCCATTTTTTATGAAGACAGAACTTTACTTTGCCAACAAAGTTTTAATTAAAAAATAAGTAAAAAACACTACTTAAAATTTATAAGTAGTCCTTTTTCAATTAATATTGTTCAGGAACTCCGACTTTTCCGTTTTTCCCATTTCGGGACCTTAAAAAGTTTTTTCGATCAAATTTTCACATAATCCTTTATTGTCATCGAATATGAGTAAGTTTGCAAAGTTTGAAGAAAATCAATTGAGTAGACGGTCTTCAAAAATAGGTTTCTAAATTCTATGGATACATACGGTATTTTTCCGTGATATAAGATCCCCTTTTTTGTCAAAATTTAATGAACATTTAACGCGAATATTCAAAAATTAGTAAATATTTGAAATATTTCTCCAACACTAAAGATTTAATTTATTTTCTGGAATGAATTAAGGTTATGTTTTGAACTTTTTCCAAAAATGCACACCAAAAAATCAGGGGATATCTTATACACGGAGAAATACGGTATATATATAATTGCTAATAAAAAATGGAAAAATTGTATTAACTGAATTAACAAGAAAATTCAAGAAATTTAAATTTAAAAATAAAATTGATAATTATCAATTTCCTATTTGAATTGATACTTTTTGCAAGTTTTAATTTTTAAAATTTGAGTCGAAACCATTTTCCATTTGTGAAATTTTGTCGAACGTCTTGATTGATTATAGTTTTGAATATTTTAATTATTTGTAAAATTTTATCAAACCGTTTTTCGAATTCGGAAATTATAATTTACTTTCCGAATTTATTGAACTTTTGTATTACGAATTTAGCTCAATCTGATATAAAAAATACTAGTCGAATTATTTCAAATAACGATTTAAAGATGAAAAATATTATTATTCGATGAACAAAAATTTACTCTATAAAATGGGCCAACCACGAACCCAAAATCTTCGAGCTTCAAATCCGCTACTGCCACTATCACTACGACTGTTTGATTGTAAAAATGATGGGGGTGACCAGACAGGCAACAAAAACAACGAGCGTGTGCAAACGATTTAATGGACAACAATTCGATACTAAAATCAGAGACCAGTTCCGTCAATAAAGTCCATAAATACAACCAAGAATGTGAAACAGTGTTGTACAAGGGTAAAATTATGAAAAAGAAAACATTGTGCAAACAGTTAATGATGTCTCCTCAAATTAAATCGTATTTCAATAATTCACAATTGTGTCCCGAATTCACCGAATCCATCAACTTGATAGAAAAGATCCGTCCTTACAGAAACATCATTTGCGAGAGCTCTCTGTTGAGCAAGGAACTGAAGTCGTTCATCACTAGTCAGGAATTTCGTGAATTTAAAAATCCACACTGAAAATAACGTTTTTCCTAAAAGAAGATTAAAAGTCATTTGTTTATCGCAATCAAACTCGCGTAACCACCACAACAAATAATTATCAAATTGCGGCATTTACAATCACAATGTATTATTTTGCCGAAACGAATTATCATCGTAATTTATGGCGATAAATTCGATTTCAACGACCGATTTATCGCTGCTGCGTAAAATTCTCGAGGGAAATTGCGAAACGACAGGTGATAAATCGGATAAAATGGCTAATAAATCGAGGGAATGAGAGCGAGTAAAAGACAAAGTAGAAAGAAGTACGAGACAAATGGAAAGTCCGATAAGTTTCGACTACAAATTCATTAGAAATTGTTTGAGAGAGAAAAACAAAATTATTCGGCAAAAAGAGCAGAAAAATTGAAAGAAAAACAAAGCCTTAATCGATCAAAAGAAAGAGAAGTTGAAAAAAAAACACGTTAATCGTACAACAAATGGTTGAAAGAGTTGAGATTTAAAAACAGTAATAAAATCAGAAAAATAGATGCAATGATGGGGAAACAAAGTACAGAACAACGCACGAAAGATGCTCAACAGTCATTTTTGAATTGGTTGGAGATCAAACAAAAAGCAAGTTTGCCCAAACTAAAAGTTTCGCCAGATATTAAAAAAAAGATGTCCCCAAATGAAACATCATCACTTTCCTTTAAACATATCACCGAAAGACCAAAAGAATTGACTTCTGAATAAACTGAATAAGCGTAAAAAATATTGATAAACTAGCAACCGTAAAGAAGTTTGATAAATGTAAATTGATATGAGACAATTCTCAAACAATTTTGTGTGAACTGTATAGTAGAAAAAAATATTGTTTATTTACTGTATCGTGGTCGTCTAATGGGAACAGTGAAAAAATAGAAATAAAAATTGTAATTGGTGTTAAATAAAAATTACTCATCAATGACTGAGTTTTATTATCACCCGAGTGATGCGTCCGCCACATTTAAACGTTGCCATGCAAGAATGTTGAATTCGGATTTATTTATATTTACTTATTACATTTTTCTAATTTATTTGAAACAATATAGTATCTTTTGAAAGGAAATTCAAAAAAGCATCTGAAAGAAAGGCATAGTATTGTTACTATATTCATTTCTCTCTCATAAATTAAAATATTTGTTCATTCATTATTTTTTTAACTTTTCTTCCATTCGATTTTATCCATTCATTTTTGTTGGGATTGCGTACTGAAGAGTGAAACGGGGAGATTCGGTCGCCTAGCAATAAGGCTTACCGTATTTCGGTGGCGTTCATACTTTCGAAGGATCGCCACCATACCCGCGCGCACCGTGATCCAGACGATGAAGGATCGGTCACTCGTGACACATCGGAAGTGGCGCAATTGATCGAGGAAGAGACGACCGATGTCGACGATTTACAATCAATAAACGCGACAATCGCTCCGCGGGAGTTGTTGTTCTGATGAATTCGGATTGTTTGGATTTTGCCATGTCTTTGAAGCGTTTGTCTAATGTCGGTTTCTTCGCAAATTTTCGGGAAATTATTAATCCATAAATAACGAGTGATTCTCATGATTTGAAACAAACAGAAAGTAAATTTTTCGACAATTTATTCTCTTGTTGTTGTTGACTTGGATTTCCAGTAAATCATAAAATACGAGAGAAAATACGTTCTCGATTTGTAATTATTGGAATCGTTTTATTTATGGTATTATCCACAAAAAATTAAATATACACGGAAAAAATTGTGAACGAAAAATTAGCAAGGTTTTTCATTTAGAAATTTAAAGTTTATATAATTGGTAAAAACAGTAAAAAATTGGTAAATTAGTAAAACACCAACAGTTTTTTTTTCAGTTTTTATCAAAAATTTATTGAAAAGTTTTTTTAATGCGCATCTGAATTTTTCAGTTTTAAAAATTTCAGGGGTCGCAAATCCAATTAAGAAAGTTTTTTTCAAAATTAAAAATCAAAAAAATCACTTAAAAAACTCTTAATTGGTTGCTACTGCTGATGCGATTTAGTGAACACTACAATTTTCATTAAAATTTTAAATATCAATTAATTTGACAAATACTTCATGAACAAAATTATCAATTCGAATCAATCGTAAATATTATCGACTGGATATTATTATTGCTCACCGGAATTCAATAACGATTATTTAAATCAAATATTTTGCAAAAAAATAAAAACTGTTGTTTAAAACGATAGAAAAAGCAACCTGACAAGTAACCGCGGATCGATAATAAGACAACCGATCGACAAACTAAAGAAGAAAACTTTGAAATCGAACAAGAGCTTCTCGCGTTGTCTGAAAATGATCAAAGTGTTTATTTTACTCCTCAATCATTCGAAATACCTAAAAAAACTGGTCAGCTCTTTTCATCATTATTTGACGATGAATAACTGTTAGTTCTTTATTCCTTGTATTTTAACTGACATTTCCCAATTGGAATATTTGTTCGGATTTAATTCTTGTTCTCATCTCATCTTGATACCAGTTGACTAGTTGATTGATGTTGAATTACCATTGCTTATTAAATAAATGATCATCCTATAGTCAAATTCATCTCTAATCGTAACGTAATTAAAAATCGAGGGGTCACTCATTGATAAATCAGTCTTTTATCCTCTAGCTAACTTTTCATTATTTTTCTACAAATTATATTATCCCCTAAAGTTAAAAATGACCAGCAAAATGTTCTCTGTCATTAAACCAGAAGTTTTACCATTTTTTTATTGTGAGGAATGTTTTGAATTGTGTGTTGATATTGTGCTGTTGTATGTTGATTCGGATTGTGCCTCTCCTACACAGATGGATGATTGATATTTTCTGTGATTCCTACCAATAAAAAATAATTAAATTTAATTGTAAAGTAAAAAGTTTTAAAATAATTTTTGAATGTATTATTTATTTTTAATGTAATTTAAAATTTTAATATATTAATTTAATATGTTCAATAAGATTTAATAATATTTATTTAATAAGATTTAATTTCAACCAATTAGATTCTTTATAATTAATAATTTTTATTAACAGATTTTCATTTATTGAAAATAATTAGTATGAACTCAGAAATATATTGATCAAGAGAGATGTCAAATAGTGAATGAGCTTGTGATATTAATAAATGTTGTAAACCTCATATTGATATTGTTAATATTCATAAAAGTAATTGATTAAAAATTCTAAAAAATATTAACTTAATCTTTATTTTATAAGTTATTTTTTATTATTATTAAACAAATATTCATTAATTTAGGTTATCATACATCCAGATCGACAATCTCTTAATGTTAGAGGCGCCATTAAAATAATGGTCAGTATTTGGATTGTTTCTATTATTCTTGCAAGTCCTCTTTTGGTATTCTCAAAAGTAGAAACAATTTTATCTCCTTTCGGATCACATTCTCGTTGTACAGAATACACTACTGTTTATTACGTCCGAGCTTTAAAAGTTTCTTATTCAATTTTAGCACTGATAATTTTGTATTTTATTCCACTTGTTATAGTAAGTGTAACATATATAAAGATATCTCTGAAAATAAGGCAAAGAATCGAGAATAAAAAAGTAGTAAATCCAGATCAGAGTAATAATATTAATAATTATAAAGACGGTTGTCATTCAGCGTTAATTGACGCAAAACAAAAGTCTGAAATCCGACGACAAAAGCGAACAAATATTTTGTTGATGTCGATTGCTTTGATCTTTGCAATAAGTTGGCTTCCGATTAACATGAGTAACATCATCATGGACATCATTCTGGTTCAGAGAAAGACCGCCATAAAATCTTATGAAAAGGAAAAAGGAAGTACATTTGCAGGTAAATTCGCTCTGATAATTCAGTCTATTTGTTTGCTGTTTGTTCTGACATCGGCCTGCGTGAATCCTATTTTGTACGGCTGGTTGAACAAAAATTTTCATTCAGAATTTAAAAACATATTTTATATGATGATTAGAAGATGATAGTTATTTTTGTATTTAATTAGATCATATGTAGAACCTTTTGTAGCTTAATAAAACTCTACTTTTGTTTCTTCTTGTCATTAATGAGTTATATTTATATATTTATTTCAATTTTTACTTACATACTGCAGAATAATAAAATAATTTTTTGATTTTATTTGAAAGTAAAGATAATCCATAATATATATCTTCTCTCTTTTATTTTCCACCGTCTGCAAATATCGAAATTCTGATTATAATAAAATTAAAAACTATATACAATTATTTTACATAAATATTAAAGGGAAATAATCCCAAACAATATATATATATATATATATATATATATATA
>MQRK01243961.1:0-11146 GCA_001938485.1 Girardia tigrina
TATATATATATATATATATATATATATATATATATATATATATGTTTGTTTTATTTAATAAAAAACAGCCAAAATGATCTCTTTCATTTAAGTTAACAACATCAATATGATTTTTTGAATATTTATTACTATTACAAATAGAATTGTCACTATAACAATTCTTCAAATCACTTTCACCATACAACATCTTTTTTGATTAATATTTTTCTGTAGATCTTCCTAGTTTATAAAATCAAATGGGAAAATATTTTTAATATAAAATAATTATCAAAACTCTCATTTGTTAAAATCAAATCTAAACATTGAAAAAAAGAAGTACCAATTAAATTAATATATTAAAATTTTAAATTACATTAAAAAAGTAAATAATACATTTGAAAGATATTTTAAATATTTGCATTTTAAAATTAAATTAAATTATTTTTAATTAGCAGGAATCAAAGAAAATATCAATCATCCATCTGTGTAGGAGAGGCACAATCCGAATCAACATGCAACATGCAAATTATAAAACAACTAACAATTCAGAACATTTCTCACAACTATGAAACTTCTTTTTTTATCAATTAATATTAAACATGAAAAGGGTTAAAACTACACTGGGGAAAATATTATTGCGATGAACTGCGAATAATCTCACGTCATAAAAATTCTGTAATAAAATGTTCGCAAATAATTTATTCAAAAACTATACCCGAGACCCGAAAAGGAAAATTTCAAAAACCCTGAACATAACTGTAATACCTCTCGAAATTTTTGTGTCTAGTGTGGATGTTGATTCTCTTTTCTTTCTATGCTTATGTGCAATATATTTCCACCAATTTATATTTTTAGGCGTATTCTGACATTTCCAGAGTCATGTTTGTATTGATACAGGTGTACATTTTTTATTTTTGGGGTATGATGCGTAAATTATTTTTTATTAGTATTGTTTATTTATTTATTTATATTATTTTTGTTTTCTTTCTTCTGGGAAAGAAAAAAAATAAATAAATTTAAAGGAAATATAATAAAAGACGTCAAGTTTTATTTTATTTCCCCCTTTTTTAACGCCGAAATAATTATCATAATCGTACTGATTATGATAATTATTAAAATTCAGAACTAAAAATAATAGATTTTTTAATCGATTAACAAATATAACAACTTACTCAATTACCACGAACAAAGCGGAATTTACGGCCACAGTATTTCCTCTATTTATTTTGGTCATTACTTGGTGATCTTCTAGAATCTAGAGGATCACCAAGTAATGACCAAAATAAATAGAGGAAATACTGTGGACGAAAATTCCGCTTGTAAAAAAATTGTAACAATTCATCCGGTTCTATAACTTATTCAATCTACTAAAGTAACAAGTAACAGTATATATTCGTTTATCCTCATTTCTTTCACAAATTTATCAATAGTTTTTTTATTTTTATGTGAGCCTTCCACCTCTTTGGAATGGTATTGAGCCACTAGGCTCTTTATAGGATCTACCCAAACTAAAGAGGGCTATCTGCCCCCGAAAGGCCTCCTACGGGGTCGGATCGCTTCAGTCTCCGAGATCTCTTTGGCTTCCATGTTACAAATGACCAATCATGTATTGTAGTACCATAATTGAACATTCCTTTGACTGTGTTAGTGGACTTAGCACTTGAACTCTCCCCTCGCTGTTGAGTCACTGATCCTAAAAGTCAAGTGCGTATCTTCGGGATTAATCATTTGCTCCACTGCCATTAAGATTAACCGAGGATTTGTAGTTGGCATATTTTTTGGTGTGTCTGCTTCCTTTGTATTGCTTCCTTCATTTGTTGCACTTATTGTCAGTTGAATTTGATTTTCTTCCTCTGTGTTCATGTCTACTCTGTGATCCTTATTCAGATGTCTTATTAGCCATACTCTTGTCTTATAGCTTTTGTTGCATTTGTGGCATTTAAACATGTTAGCTTCATCCGGTATCTTTATTTTTATAAATTTTACATCTCTGTTTAACGTTCACATCACCTTGTAATTGAAATAAAGTTAATAATAGACAATTTATATATTTTTAATAATTTACATCAGTTATTTACTTTACTCTTTCATATTTAGTTGTAACACATAAGATAAAAGATTTAGCATAAAACAATTCAGTTGTTTTCATTACAGAACCTCGAGCACAACTAAATTGTTTTATCAACTACATTTAGTCTATTTGACGTACGATTTAAAGATCTTGAGACTCAAATACATTGAAAACAATGGAAAGCCTAAATTATTATAAATAGACGAAACTAAATAATAAACTGATTTAATTCGTGAATATAACAGTTAAAGTTCCTTCATTATTATTATGAGTACTTAGTTAAATTGTTCAATTAGTCAAATAATATAAAAAAAATTTAATTTAAAATTTAAACAAAAATTAAATAATTAGGTAAAACATACAAACTACATAAAGTTTATAAAACTAAAAAAAGATAAAAAGACAAACTAAATAAAACTGTACAATAATTAAAATAATCAAAAATCAAAATTTAAAAAGTTTAGGTTAATTAAAACCAATATTTTTTAAACAGAAATTATTTTGTAAAAATTTTAAAATAAAGAAATAAGGAAGCTAAATTGATTTTTATAAAAACATTAAATTGAAAAAAATAATATATAACAAAATTATTTTGAAAGAAATTAAAGTTAGAGTAAGTTAAATATTTTTTTTAACGAAAGTC
Organism: Girardia tigrina; assembly: GCA_001938485.1. NCBI lineage: Eukaryota > Metazoa > Platyhelminthes > Tricladida > Dugesiidae > Girardia > Girardia tigrina. The sequence continues at coordinate 2,694 of MQRK01243961.1, forward strand.
TCAAATTTCAGAGATAAATTTTAATAGTGGATGTTTAATAAATATTTACAAAAGATGAAATTTGATTTAAAAAAAATAATAAATGTATTTTGGAGAGACGATTAAATGAAAGGGAAGAAATTTGTTTAAATTTATATATAATTTTCATTAATAAATTTTTGAGTGAAATTATGATTTCGAATCCTGAGTCAACCTTCTGTGAGAGGAAATGAAAATAAATAGATAAACAGTTGTTGTTTAAATAATCGTAGAAATTAGGCGGGAAAGTTGAGTTGAGCGGAAGATTTGTTGAGTAAAATAAATTCTTATTTATTATCAAGCCTTGTTTTCTGATTTTTTCGCTATACCATCATTGAAGATAATGTCAATGCAAATAACAATTATGACATATTATTGGGAAATTTCTCCATTAGAAGAGACACGTAGAATGAAGACTTGTTGACCTCGTGAAATATTAAATAAGAATAAAATTAGTTATATTTAAGTATTCTTTTAATAAAAAATTTTATTGATTTACTAAAATTTATTGTTCAAAAAATTTGTTCTCAAAGCTTTTCGCACCAACTCCTTCCTTCTGCTGTGATATTATTCAGAGTTGTTCACATATTTTATAGAACTTTCTTTCCTCTTTTTTAAATGAATAAATAATTGGAATAATTTTCCTATCATTATTACTTCGTTTTGTGTAACATTTCACGAGTGAAAAAAATATGTAGTATATTTAAAACATATAATTGTTTAATTTTGGACTTTTGGCTGTCAGCAGTCCGATTGTGATTATATATGTTGAGGTAATATTTTAAAATTTATATTTTAGTATTAATAAATAAAGTATTTATACAATATTTATATTTTATACATAAATATAAAAGAAAGTAATTTTTAAAAGAGTAATAGATCTTATTTTTAATAATTAAAAATGTACTAATTAATTAACGATCTAGTATATAAAAAAAAAGTCATGAGAATTTAAATTATCATATAATGGAATTATTTTTAAATTTTTTTTTCAAATATCATCTAACTGATCGGTTCATCTGGCTGATCGGTTCATCTGGCTGATCGGCTTTATGTTTATATTTGATGAGTATATAAATGATTTTGATATTTCACAATATTTAATTACAACTAATTACACTGAAATAGTGTATGACTTATAACTGACCAAACTGAAATAGTGTTCAAATTACGAAAAGTAATCATAAAAATATAAAGTCTAATTATTATTTAAAGTCATTATATCTTTATATAAAAGGATCACGCTGCAAAGTGTAACTAAAAAAACTCCCAAAATTTTAATCAACTCGAGTTGTCGCTAAAGGCTCTCGGAGTTTAATATAAAATCGGCCAGGGGCCAAACAAAACATTATCCTTTCATTTGAGTTTGTAATTAATTGTAGATACGTAAATATATTTTTATAAAACAAAACAAGAGTTATTTTATTTTTAAATAAAAACATGACAAATACTCAACATATACAATCCTATTTTCAAGCAATTATGTGGCATGGTTTAAATTAATAGATTGGAACTACAAAAATGAGTATGGTGTAGTAATAAGAATTTCGAATGCTTTTAATTGTCAGGAGGGTCAAAACTCGTGCATGAATAAGATTCTTACATTTACAAAAACTGAACAACTTACAGAATCAATAGGTCAAGAATATGGAGAAATTTAAAAACTTATGTACTTTGCATATCATGAATATCGACACAGTTGAAAGAATCAATATGCATATATTTTCCAGAAGATGGGTAGTATTCAATGTACTAGCTACAGTTATGAATCAAGATTCCTTAATCAAAAGAAAAAAGTTCAACTTCAGAAGGAAACATCACTTCAAAAAAATAAAGGATCATATCTTTTAAAATGCAAAGAATAGAAGGAAAAGGATAAAATCCTTATTGGTTATGTGGTTTCTTGAATAATATAACGGTTTGAACGTTATTCGCTCCTGTTCGCTCCCTGGTTTCTTTCTAGCCTTTGCGTGCCCTGTAAGACACTCTGTACACAATTCGATGTCTTTATTCGTTCTACTTATTAAAAAAAGGAAATCATTGAAAAAAAATTTTCAAATGGAAGAAAGGTTATAATTCAATTTAAAAAATCATTTTGATAACTTATTTAATTGATTTTGTATTTTTTTATATTAATAAAATTTTGTAATTTTTTAATTTGATTTTTTTTTCACTTCTTACGTAATAACTCGTTAATTATTGACTTTAGAAGAATTGAAAGAAAGAAAGAATTTGTTCGTCTTTCAATTATCTTTAAAATGACACTTTATTGGACCAAAAATTGTGTAATTTTTATAAAAACTTTGTTGCGACATATTACATTATGTTATATCCGAATTCAATGTTCGCTTCGATAAACATTGTCAACACACTATGTTCTATCATAATACTCAAAAATTAACCTTTGTGTACCCTGTGAGACACTTTGTATTAAAGTGGTGAACAATATTTCCAAATTGTGAATATTATTTAAACAACAGTAAATTCAGAAAATATTTTAACGTGTTCCTATTTAGTTTTTAATTTATCTTTACAGATTTGAGATTTGGCTTCTCTCTTGAAATTATGGATTTTGAGTTGTTGTTGAAGGGACACAGGAACACCACACCCCTCATTGAAGATTCTTCTTTGTTCAATGGAGAGAAGTCTCAACTAATTTTCAACAACCAAAGATTTGAAGGGACAAATTTTAGATAAAGATAATATTCAAAATAAACATCCGTAATTAAACTTGTGTACATTGCTCATCATGGATTTCGACAAAGTTGAAAGGGTCAAGATGCATATATTTTTCAGGAGATGAGTCGCATTCAATGTACTTCTAGCTACAATAATGCATAATTTAAAAACTTTAAATGAAGATAATATCCGAAATAAAACATTCTTAAATAACAAACCTAAGTTTGATTTTCGTATCGTTCTATATTTCTCAAATATCAACCCATTTTCCCGTTGCATTAATATTCTTTTCTTTCATCCAAAATTGTCCCCTATAAATTAGGCCCCCTTAATATGAAAATTAAAAAATCCAATTTCTTTTTTAAAAAAATTAAAATTTTATTAAGGAAAACACAACAAAAATGAATTTTTAATTTCACACAGTAATATAAACTGAAATAATTTTTGTTAAAAAAATTTAATTTTTAATACTCTAATTTTATTTTTTTTAATTCGAACTCTCTTTAGTAATTAAATTTTCTGGGTTCCATTTTTTTAATGCCACTGAAAAATTCATCTTTATTAATGGATTAACTTTAAAATAATTGTTGAAATATTTCTATGACTAAAAATTATAAAAAATAAAAAGCATGAAAATTCAATTAAAATCAAGAAATTCAATTGTAAATTGGTCGTTGAAAATGGAATTCAGCTTATTTATTTCAAAAAAACCTCCACAGATCATTGAGCACATCCTTGATGTAACGGCAGAACAGAATCAATTGATCCGGTTTCAAAAAAAATACATCTGAAATAAAATTGGATCACTTTAAATCTTAAGAAATCACTCAATCAATGGTAATTGAAATTAATTCACCGGAGGTAACGCTTCACTGGTACTCCACATTTAACTGTTTTAATTTCCAGCAGATTGTAACATAAAAAATTGAAAACTGTTTGAAAATTTGTAACTGGAGCTTTCGATTTTATATTTATCATATATTATTGAGTCTCGTGAACGCTGATTCGATATTTTTGAAGTCATTTTGTTAAAGCTTTCTAAAGAAATTGATTAATGAACATGTTTCGGAAATTATTTTTCCATCATCAGCAATTATATTTGTTAGTTATAATGTTTAATTTTTTATAAAAAGGGAAAATTTATTTATTTAATTTAAGATTTTATTGGATAATGGTGAGGAATATTTTAAATTGTATGAATGTGTAAATGTATTAATGCTGTATGTTGATTCAAGTATGTTGAATTTAGAATGGTGATTCTCCCACCAAGATGGAAATTGGTATTTTTTGTATTTACAGTGATTGACTTTTCGAACATAATTAAAATAATAATAACGAAATGATTATAAGTTAATAAGTTTAAATTTTAAAATTAACAATTAAAATCAAGTTTAATATATTTTTTTAAAAAAAGAAAAGCATCAATATTTAAAAAAGATTTAGAAGTTTTGATTTCGAATAATCATTATTAAAAAAGAAAAAACAATTAAAAAGATATCAAAGGGTGAACGATCTTCCGAGAGTTTTGATGACTAAATAATAAATAAATAAATTGTGATAAATAAATAAATAATAAAGTTATTAATCGAATTAAATAAGAAAATTAATTAAGTTCGAAATTAAATTAAAAAAAGTTATTATTAAACTAAATAATTAATCTTTATTTTCTTTCGCTATTTTCGCAGAAATCGGTAAATCTTTTTGTTATTATTTTTGAAATGTTTGCGATTGGTAGAAATCGATCTTGTTCTTTCAAGAAATTCTTTTTGTTATTATTATTGTCTGACTTCGGTAAATTTTTGTGCAGAATTGTGAGTTTTTTTTCAGATATTTGAATTGACCAATCGAGTGATTGACTTTGTTGTGTGTTTGTTTGAATTGTGTATGTGTGCGTGTAAATTCTTATATGTGTAGGTGAGTTGTATAAAAATTTGTATGTGAATTTGTAACAATTTAAAAAAAATGGTGGAACAAAAAATCGTTGTCAATTAGAAAAAGTTTTTTTGTGGAGTTCAATTTGAATTAAAAAAATTGTGTACAAAAGAAGAATCAAAATTGTTGTAAAAAATAAAATAATTGTGAAAACGATCGGGTTTTTTGTGAGTTCAATTTAAAAGAAAAAATGTGTTTTCAAAAATAAAATTTATTCAATTGTAAAAAATCAAATTATTAAATCTTCTCTCATAAAAGAAGTCGAAAGACATTAATTCAAAATGCTTTGATTTAGACAATTCTGAGTATTTGATTGAGAGTAATGAGAGCCATTTCTAAGAAAACTCTACCAATATGAAAAACCAACTGTAAAACCTTCACTAATAAAGCAGATGGAATTTTCAACAAAAAGAAATTTAATATCTATTCTCTTAATGATTCAATTTCAAGTTCAGTAAATAAAATGACATCTCAAATTCCCTCTAAAGATTTCAACTTTTCTAAACTTAAAAATAAAACCAAATCAAAAGTTCTTAAAAATATATCCAATATTTGGTTGCCAAGACGGGCATTGTGCACACAATATTCAAATATATACCGAGGCCTTGTCCCTAATCCAATATGCCGGGGCCGTGTCCCCATAAAATCGTTCAATGCCTGGTCGAGATTAATTTACATCTTGATCGAACTTAAGCAGAATTAATAAAAGAAATATGTTTTCTAAAAGTAAATTAAATAAAATAAATAAATAAATAAGTCAGTAAAGTTAAAATTAAACTATATTTAATTATGTATCTAATTATTAACTATATTTTCATTGTAAAAAAAGAGAAAATTATTATCATCGTGATAATTTCAATAAAAAGTGAAAATATATGTATATATGTTTTTTATATTTCAAATTTATATATTTTCAAATATATGTTTGTTCATTTGAAAATGTTGATTGTTTCAATATACCAACATATAAAATCCGGAATCCCCGCAGAGTTATTGATAATATTTTAAAAATAAAGTTTACTGATTTCGAGTGTTGTCTATTTTCAACGATCTATTTTCAATTAAAACTTCAATAATAACAGATTTGGCTGCGAAATATTATTATTGGGATCCTGGTGACTCTGTTTATGATAATTTCGCTCGGTTTCTATATATTCACTCTCCTTCCGTACAGTAAATCGAAAGACAATCCCTTTAAACATTTAATTGAAAAATTTGTAGTTAAATGCGGTAAAAGGATGCAATTTAATAATCGCAATGAGAACAAAAATGTCTGATTGTATTTAACCCTTAAATGCATGATTTTTTATTTTTTCATGAAATATTTGATGACAGCTAAAGAATTTTGACGTTTATATCAATATTGGCGGGAGTTTTGACATGTTTTGTTATAATCGTCATAGACAAAAATGTACAAAGATAATTTATTTACAAAGGACAGCAATTATTTACACAAACTGGATGCATGGCACTTTCAAACGTTTGTTGTATCATTTTTGATACAAGATGCATTCAAGGGTTAAAGAAAACAACAAAATATAATAACAAATCGAATAATGCCAAGGGAAGAGAAAGAGAAACAGTCCTCATAAGGACTAAAAATGCTGATTGGAATCATAACGCGTAAACAATGCCAAAAAATCTATTCAATTCGTGAGTCAAGCTGAGGACCATGGAGACGATAACGAAGCACGGATTCGGGATGGTAACAAAGAGGACAGTATTAAATTTGTCAGATGGATAAATATGTTGAATGTTGAAAATGAATGTTGTGATTTTGAATTTTATGTAAAGTATTTGTCTGTGTCTCCGTGTAAACTTAAATAACGTAGTATGTATCTTTGAGAAAATCAATTTTTTTAAATTTTAACAAATTAAAATTAAATAAAAATAATAAAATAAAAAAATATCTGGAAAAGAGAAAAGTTAAAGAGATCATTAAGAAACATTTACAATTTATCAGTTATTATATTAAACTCATATTGGAACAAGAATTCTTGGTATTTCTCATCTGGCTGTCGGATGACGCTGTGAAATTTGGTCCCTTCATTGATATCGTAGTAGATGCTCTCGTAGAAGTGTATGTAGAAATGGAACTGATTTCTTAGAGACTGATTCGGGATATTCTAGATTTCGAACTAGGTGATAGGTTTCTTTGCCAATCATTGTTAGGAAATGTGCGATTTTGTTTCTGGTGTAATTTTTTGTTGGATTGATGAGTGGATCTCAATCCTTTTAAAACCAATCTTGAAGGCTGTTTGGATCAAATATATCCATCTTCTCAAGATTCTCGATTGAATTAATTTTATCCTGCTAATGATGCCAATTGTTATAGATTAATAAGACAATAAAGTGAAGTTTGAAGTTTTTATTATTTATGACAAGCAGTGTATTTAAACAAACGAAGTAATTTGTTTAATAATTACTGTTACACTAAATCTATCACTTGGATTTGAATACTCTTTTAGATCAAAATATCTTATTTTTACGTCTTTATGATTTGATGAACCAAAAATAGAATAAAGAAAAAAACTTTTACTAAGGCTTCAGTTTTTGTCCTACCTGTGGAATATTTTGTATCAAACCATGATTTCGCTATTTTAGTTTTCCTAACAGATATTTAATCCATTGACCTAAATGAATTGGTGTGGCGAATGGCATGTAAAAAACAGGTGCTGCAAGGACACGTTTTTGTTCTTCGTTTTTTAAATAAATTACTTACAACAGTTTCTGTTCAAATGAATTTTAAAATGTATGATCCATAAGCTGCCTTTAGATTTCGGAAGTGTTTGTAACTTTTAATATTTTGGCTTTGAAAGATGTTGCAAATGATGAATTCATTATATTACTAATACAGTTGATTGCATTTGAGTTTATTTCTCATGATAAGATTCTTGACGCATTTGACAGTTTGAGACAACAACTACTGTTAATTATAGAGGAACTATAGAATTACTTGGAATTTCATAGGGCGAATTATGTAACAAATGCTAGAAGGTACACGTAATTCAATTCAAACAGGAATTTCTCGTATTCAAAACATAATGGAAGCCTAGCATTAAATATATCAATTTAATATTAAACAGGAACATGTCGGAGTTTTAACTGTTATTCGATTTATTCAAAATAAATAAAAGCATTTGGTCATTCTGTCTTCTGAGTAATTGGATTTCTTTAAGGTTTCGGTCTTTTCCCAGATCATTAATAATATATTTGCAATTTTTTGCCGTAAAATATTCGATTTTTTCTCAGTAAGTATATCCTTTGCCATATCTCTGTGGGGAAGGTTTTTGCATCATTGGGTGCACCCACGGCCCAACGGTTAAACTTCAAAAGAAAAAAGAAGAAAAAGTATTTCCGACAGCAATGTCAGCTACTTTTCCAAGAGTCATTACATTATTTGATCAGTTTTTTACTATTATTTGGATTTTGCCATAAATCAATTGAAGAGTGGGGAAAGAAGAAATTTATGCGCTACCTGGGTTTGGTTCCGACACAAGGAAAGCACAAATTTTCTGATTACCGGGTATTGTGTTCGATCACTTGTTTTAAATATATGCATTAAAATTGTAATTCGAAATAAAACATTTATTTCGAAACGAAATGTAAAAAATTAAATTGTTCGATGCACCAAATATTAGGTGTACAAGTATGAAATGCGGATTAAATTTTGAAAAGAAATACGTTAAAAACAAAAGAACGATAAAAAAAAGCTTTATTCAAAATTTGCTCCATTACTAATGATACATTTGTCCCATCTATATCTCAAATTGTGGATACCTCGCCAGTAAAAGTCTTCCTTTTTTTCCATGAACCATTCATCG
>MQRK01243963.1:13450-60051 GCA_001938485.1 Girardia tigrina
ACATTAATTTACGAAAACATAAAATTTACTTTATTTTAGAATCCTTTATATAGCGAAATTCTAAATTTATTGAAATATAAAATTAACTTATTTAAATCTAATCTTAACGAAACCGAACATTAATAATATATATTTTTTTTTCAGATCCTTGACATATCTTCCCTTAATGGAAAGATATTGTCCCCAATATCAATTTAAAAAGGAAAAACAAATAACAATAAGTTTAACAATAATTTTATTAAATTATAATTTAGATGGAATATTTATTCAGAGTTTCTTTCAGATCATATCTTCCAATTCAAGACGTGTCCATTTTCCGATACGTATTGAATTTCGGAGACGGACGCCCTGAAAGTTTCTCCGTGGACCTGCAATTCCGGTAAGATATTGTTTCTTGGTTCAGGTGGAATATCGCAATGTTCTAAATTTTGTATTGTTAGATTTTTATTTATTGACTTTGGTGGAATCTCGAAATGTTCCATATTCTGGATTATCAATTTAGTTTTTACTTTATTTGATTTTCTATTTCGTTCAGGATTTTCTGGATAATTTGAGGTTGATGGCATCAATGCATTGAACGTTGATTGACACGTCACCGGTTGAAGCGCGTCATCCCCAATGTCTTGCGGAATCACAAGATTTTCGCAAACATCCAAATCAACTTCATTCTGCCATGCCATGATCAAATTCTCATTTGGCTCTCTTTGAATTAATGGTGATTGACACAAGATTGCTGGTACTCCAGACTTGAATTTCTTCGGTTGAGAATGTTCAACATCTCCAACGATGGCTGGAATTTTCCATCGCAAATCTTCGTGATTAAAATGAATGTTGTCAATATAAGAATCTTCAATTGTTCGATATAGATTCATAATTGCTTTTGTATCCTCAAATGAATTATTTTGTCCTGGTTGTTGGATTTTTATCTTCAAGATTGAAGCCGCCAAAGTTTGGAGTTTATAGAATTGTGCACCGCCTTTTGGAGAAAGATTGAATTTTTCTTGAAATGTTTTTTGCACCAGCCAGATCACGAATGCCCAACAGAGATTGTTTGTCAATGCAGAGGTTGTTCAGCTCCATTTGGAGATCGTGACCAACCAAGATTTTACCACGGCATAAAGATCGAATTTTTTTTAATGCCTCATATTCGTCCATTCGATTTCGCAAGTGGATTTCTTTCAACCCATGAACCTGATCTGCCAACTTTATTATTCGATGTCTCGGAGTAATTAAGGTATCCAGAACGGTTTTCCCATAACCGTTTAGAATTGAAATTGACAATGGAGCCTTGGATCCATCTGCCATTTGGCAAGCGAATTCTCCATCCATAAAGAGAAGGTAATCATTTATTTTGTCCATATCGCTTCGTTTTCTTATAAAACTTTTTCTTTGCTTGTAGTCTTCTTCGAATGGATGGTATTGTAATCCTTCTAGACTCCCGCTATCTTTCCAGCGCATTGGATTGTAATGTTTTTGGGGATATTTTCTTAATTCAATTGCTATAATTACATGTTCAGTTACTGCTCGAATGCACAGTTCCATATCCTTTGGTGTGATCTCCCAGGATGTGAATTTGGATATTTTGTTGGATAAAAGTCTGTCCTTTCCAAAAATGAGAATTGTTTCTGAAATAACGTGCAATTCAATCGTCCCGTCATTCATTCCAGTACATAATTCCTTGATTGTTTTTTGTTGTTGAAGTTGATAATTTTCCCAGATATATCTCCATCTCTAGATCGGTGGTTCGAAGAATATTGGGTATGACGAGGTTGTTGGAGTAGCAGCGATGAGATTTTCCAGATTTGCTGAGAAGACTTCCAAATTCTTCGTAAACCTCCTGACGTTTTGGCTGAATGTTGCGGAGAAGAGGTGGTGTCATTTGGTTAGATTGTTTTTTATTGATCTGAAATAATATTAAAATATTAAACTAGCACAACATAATTTTAAAATATTATTTATATATTAATTAATAATTTGGGATCCTCCAATTGTTTTACAGTAAAATAAAAATAAAGATTACAAGGTTTAACAGATAAATAAAGTTAATAAGGATGAACACAATATAAAGCATAATTGTTTAAATCAAAATTATGTCAAAATGTAACTGTACAAACATGCAATTTACTCACAATTATACAAAGTTGACCGTTCTCCAGAGTATCCACTTGAAAGAGGTTCTTGGTTCCTGGATCGGTTTCTCTTTTTAAGGATCACCAGACATTGTATAATAGACATTGTTAATAGAGCAATGATGATGAAAAATAATATGATTAAAACAAAATAATAGTTATAATCAAAATTAAGAATTGTATTGTTTATAGTTTTTGATCTTTGAACGATTTGTCCTCTGATTTTCTGATTGTAAGGAATCTAATATTCGATTCATTTCTGAAGGTTTGATTATCCTTTAAAACAACTTTGGGGTTTTAATAATTTGTTCCTCCACGAAGGTAGTTATCCATTTATTTCTAGTGATATCTTTACGAAAGTATGAAAATTTTACAAAGGTTTCTTCGTCTTGAAGATTTAACATTTCACCATTTGATTTGAAATAATTTAATATAACCCTTTGATGTAAGGTTATTAAGGTATTTATAATGATAACTTGTTCATTTTTATTTGATTTTCTATAGAAATATATCTTGTCTGAAGTTACATTGATAATTACTGAATTGGGTTCGATTTCCAATTTTACAATTCGAGTTTCAGTATAAAAAAAGTATTCATTTATTATAGTTATAACTCAAATTATCAAGCAATTGAGCTTCAAAATATATTAAATTTAAAATGTAATTTTGTCCCATTGTAAGTTCATCGATTTAGTCGTCTGTCGGGATCGTCTAACACCGGTTTAGGTCTTCTGGTGGAGGAGCACGTCAATTTGGCTGCGCGCGTGTAACGAGGACCGGGTTGCAAGGATCGTGAGCGTGTCGACAATGTTGACGACGAACTCCAGTGACCGGTACTCGTCGAGCAGACTGAGCAGACAGTGGTGCGTCTCTTCGATCGTGTCGGACTCATGGTGGAAGCATCGCGCCGGTTTGATCGACTCGATCTTCAGTACGGGTCGCTCCTCGAACATCGTCGGGCGAATCGGCTTGGGCATCTCTGTGACGACAAGAATGATGATAATGAGGCGATTATCGATCGAGGCGAGGAACATCGTCCAACTGGTGAATATCAACAATGATCGCGAGCGATTGTTCCAGTTATCACAGATTATTAACTGCTGGAGTCATCGGAAATATAATTTGTCGTGGCAATTAATTTGTGATGACATAACAAATTATTATGAACCAGAGAGTTCCGCGAAATGTGGGAGCATAAAATCGGTTGTCGATTCGCAATGGTGAATTGAGAATTTTCAAATTTGTTATAAATCAAAGACATCACTCGATTGTCGATTTTAAAATTGGAAAAAAATTTATTTTCAAAAAATAATGGCATTCCATACAATGTTTACAAATTCAAATAAATCCATAAATTAATTGATTACATTAGATTTGTAAAACTAATTCGAATTTCTATTAGTATTGTTTTTTTTATTTGTATTTTTAGTAATTTTAATTTGATAATTAATATCAAATATTTTTTTACTAATTTTATCATTAAAATAGCAAAAACACATGAATCATCGTTTGGATGTCTTTTCTTGAATTAATCAAATAACTGCTTGAAATTTGGCGAGGTCTTCAAAAAAAATGAGAGAACATTGTCACGTTTTACATCATGTATCTTGGTCGAAAAATTGAAATTATAAATAAGAAATATAGGATTTTTTATATATATTTAATATTTATAAATATTGATTAAAATTTTGTGTCACTACAATCGATAATAAGAAAGGGTTTTGAATTTAACAATATTCTAGAGACTGATCGTGAACCTCTTGAATATTGAATTAGAACTTTTTCGAGTTTCTTTAGTTTGCTGATTATAATGATTTTTGACCAAGAAGGTTCTATTGTAAGCAAAGTATAGGCATCTTTAGTCCAAATTTGCATGAACATTATAAATTGAGGTTCCAAACCCAAAACTATTATATTTATTAAATATAATATAAATTATATAATAAAAATTAATATAATATAAATTATAAAATAAACTATTATATATTAAATATATAACTATTATATTTAAAATTTCATTTACAATTTTTTTGTGAAAAAAATCTTTATGTTTTTGGGTATTTATACCCGTTTGATAATAAAAAAATATTAAATTTAAATTAGTTTGATTTAAAATTTAACTTTGAAAAAACATTAATTTAAAATTTAAATTAGTTTTTCATATTAAACCCAAATTTCTCTTTTAAAAAAAATTTAAAACTTTAATAAAATTTGCATAAATTTGTTTTATCGGGCTTAATTGTCCATTTATTTAAATGCTCAATTTATTTGGTGACAAGAAACTAATCCCAGCGTAATTGCTGGTTGATTAGTTTTTAGATCCAATAAAAATAGTGGGCATAATTGCCCATTTCATTTTATGCTGGATAATATTTTTAGGTGAGAATTTTATTTATTTATTTTATTTTTTTATATTTTTTTTATAATTTTAATAATAATAATATTAACAATAATAATAATATAATACTAATTATAATAATAAAATAATAATAAAAATAATATAATAATAATAAATTGATAATAAAAATAATAATATAATAATCATAATAATAATAATATAATAATTAAATAATAATAATAAAATAATAATTTAATAATAATAATAAATAATTTAATAATAATAATAATAAAAATAAAATAATAATAATATTAACCCTTAATAACCTAGAGTTTCAATTTGGATACCAATCTTTTAAACCGAATGTTCACATTACTATAAGTTTTTTTCTCAAAATTGATACCTGTTTTTTTTCTAAATAAATATGTAAAATAAATATTGTGATTTTTTTAGCTATTTTTCCCTTCATCTAGACCCTCAAGTAAACACACTCATATTAAAAATAAATCACTTTCGTAAATCAGGTTACTAAGGGTTAATATAATAATAATAATGATAAAAATAATAATACAATAAAATAATAATAATAAATTAATGATAAACATAAAATATAATAATAATAATAAAATAATAATAGATAATAATCATTTTTTTCAAAGCCTTCAACGGCTTTTCCTAACCAACACAGGCGTGACCCCTTAATGAACGGGCTCCTGCTAGGGAGGAAAAACTCGTTGACAGAATTTAATAATAAAATAATAATAATTGTTTTTGATAAAAATAAAATAATAATGACGAAATAATAATAATAATATTAATAAATTGACAATATTCAAAATAATCAAAATAATAACAATAAATCCAATAATAATAATTAAAGTTATAATTTTAATATAATAAATAATAATACTAAAATAATATTATTAATATTGGTAATATTACTTATACAGATACAAATTATCCCTATTAACTACCTGGAGTCCCTGAGCACTGAGCTCAAACAAAAGGGAAGTTACAAAGGGATTTATCACCACATTTTATTTTATTTTTTTGTTATTTATATATATTTTTAATTTAATTTTATCTTTTAGGAGGGTAAGAATTATATTTTTAAATTTTAATTAATAATATATATATTTTTTCAGATCCTTAACGGAATATATCCAATTATTAATTTCCATGAATATCCCAAAATTGTATATAATCTATATGTTGATAAAATTTGAGAAATTACAACTTTGGATATCGTAAAAATTTACATATATTTCGATTAAACCAGCACAAGCTTGACCAAAAAATATAAATTTTCCCCATATTCTTTTCATCCTATTCATAGTGGCTCTTTGATAATGATCTGTACTCACAAAATTATCGTAGTATACTTTTCCTACTCTATAAGGTAAAACGGTATCAATGATTTCATTCATAATTCTTTCTTTTTTAGAGGGAAATAAGAAATTTCGTCTTGAATCTTCAATTTCTTATGGTGAATAAATACCAATTGTTGACATTTGATCTAAAGACGTAAAATTTATTAAATATTCTAATTTTGTTAAATCCAATTTTTCGATGCCTTTAACTTCTTTATTATTTGGTAACGAAATCCACATTTCTGGTGTTAAGCGATATAAGGGTGATGTTATCTCATTGCATCGTAATTTTCTGGGTCTTGTTCCATTTACCACCAGAATTCGTGTTATAGGTTCTACGAATCTTAGTTCGCCTTTATAACTAACTGGAAGTTCATTTGTACACTCAATATGTTTTATTATTTGAAATGATATTTCTTTACATTTATAACTATACAATGCTTCACCCATAATTCGTCCAAATACACCTTTTTCAGCGACTAATATTGGAGCGACTAGATTAGGATATTGGAAAGAAATGGGTACTGAAACGAAAATAATTGAATTAAAAAATATCTTTATCTCTTGTTTTAATAATTCACTTGGTGTAAAAATTATCATCGTGTTTACTTTTTTTTTCTCGTGTTTATCTGAGTGGAATGTACAAGTTATTTTGTGAGAAGATTTATATAAAAATGAAAATGTTGAATCGAGTTTATTCTTCATTTATTGTGGAGCCGAACACAAAGTGGATATATTTTGATTACAATCTCAGTATTTTGTTGTGGAGTATCGAGTGTGAACCCCCCAAGGAAGTGTTGCTGACCAAGTTGGATAGGCAAGATGGCGCCTCCTGTTCATATTCCGAACGCCATCACTCAGCGGTAATCTTTATATTCAACTTATGATTTCTCTTTCCATTCCGTCACAAGGGATCCCAGCGATATGTGGACGAAGGTATACAGACCAACTCATCAGCGTAATCTCACACATATCAACACGGTGTGACTATGCGTCAAAGCCCTATAAACTCGCTTCGATTATATTAACAGATATCTTCGTGGTGATTAGACGTCACCACAAGGTTTATCAAAGTGTTTATCACAAAATGATTAATGATTTTTTTGGAAACAGATATAAACGAGTGAGAAGGCCAAGAAAAGTCGAATAGTAGGGTTTCTTCAAATTACATGAATTTTGATCCAAGAAGCGCAATGTGAAACTCAGAATGACGGGAAAAACCATAAATATAAATAAAAAAGTAATTCATCATATTCTGATATATGATTTTGGCAAAACAAAAGTATGTGATATATTTGTGTTCTACACACACCTGCCAAAGGATATGAATTGATCAGAGTGCAAATATTCCATAGAGTTCATACAAGCAACAAATAACAGTAAAACATTCTTAAACCTTCCCTCCCTTGTAATGTGTACTTAGTTCAATACTAACTACTGTACTTTGCTTCAATATAATAAATATGATGTTTTAGATTTTAGATATTCCTCAGACATATATTTGTGTGTTTAATTAAAAAAATAATACTTTTCATAATTATAGTTTCTTAGATTCATGAAGGATGATTTCTGAAAAGTATATGTTATAGTATACAAAAAGTATACATGTTATAATATTATTAGAGTATTTCATATTATTAATTTTTTGATTTTTTAAAATTTCTTTAATGATTTTTTCATGTTTTCAGCAATTATACAAAAATTATTAAGATTTTTAACTTTATTTATAAACAACTGAATATTTATAACAATTCAGTTAAATGAATCATGATAATTTTTATTTTTTCAATCTTAATATGCTAATTAAAAATGTGTTGTCACTACACAACCCCGGAACACACGGAAGTTTTTTTCACTGTAAAGGAAAGGTTAAATTGATTTTTAATGTTGAATGTTCATGGCGTGGAAGTGGCGATGAGCCTGCTACAGAATCCAAAGTGAGGTTAACTACGAGTAAGCATCTGGCTACCGTCTTCTGGGATTCGAAAGATGTGATCTTGATGGATGTTTTAGAAAATGGAAAAGTTTGCTGGAAAAGCTGAAGACAACTATCCTGGTAATACAACGACGGAAAACCACGGACGGTTTTCTGTACCTTCTTCAGGACAACGCATGTCCACATGCGGTACATCTCACCCAGTCCAAGATTGCCGAAATGCATCTAAACATCCTGCCATATCCCTCCTATTCGCCGGATCTGGTTCCTTCAGACTACTATCTATTTTCACCAATGAAAGTAGCTTTGAAAGGTCAGAACTGTGCATCTTCTGAGAAGGTTCAGGAGAAACTTCAGGAGTGGTTGAACACTAAGGCCGGATCCTTCTTCGAGAATGGTATCTATAAAAATAAGTATTCGAGTATACTTATAGCCGAATACTTACTTTTACTAATAAATAAAAATAATTTACAAAATTAACAACGTCAAACGATTAGAAAAAATAACGATAATCTGTAAAAAAATAAAAAAATAACCTTTTAATAAACAAAAATTTATTCATCATCATAAATAACATACAGTAGTCGCAAACGGTAAATAATTAAGTTGATTATCAATTATTGCTTTAATGATCTCTTTTTAATTCAAATTAGAATTATTATTTCTGTTAGAGCAAAAAAAAATATATACAGACATAAGAGAATTTAAATTGGGCATTGTACTTGTTTTGCTCGTTCAACGGCCGCTGTGACTTGGGTTTGATGTTCTTGTGAAAGAAATGGAATCACTTGAACGAGAATTGTGCCGAGTCGTTTAGTGATTTCACTCTGTTTATGCATTTCGACATTCAAACCGTACACCATTTCGTAATACATGATATAATGTCTTTGCATTTCGTTTTTTTTCTGCAGAACTCTAGACATTGAGTCGGGCACGTTACTGATTCATTATCGAAGTTAACCGATCGTTCGAGAGCGTTATAATTTCTAATAAGATTACTCTCCTCATCCGCATCGTAATTAAGTGTTGCATGAAGGTCATCATTTATCGACAAATTATCTTTTTTTAAGATTGGAAATTGATGTTTTGCGTTTTCCATCTTGACGTAGAAATTTATTGATAATCTTCTTTTGATACGATTGAATGTCCAAATACATAACCTTGAGATTACGCTAAAATTTGAATTATACGTTGTTTACGTCCGAAAATCATAGTTTCTTTCTTGTGAGATGGCGAGTTAAAAAAAAATATAACCACAAACAAATTACATACCATGAACGAGAACAACTATACACACACAAAAATAAATACAACATCACCAAAAAATATAAAAAATGAATAAAAACAAATATAGGCTCAAAAAAATCCAAATAGCCGATAGATCAGAAAAGAAACTGGTGAGAGAAATTCACACTACAGTATCAATAAGTTGCCAGGACGTTTGCAACGTTGCAATGACAATAACGGCTGCTATTTTGAACACTTGGCTGATTATGATGAATGATTGGACATTATATTTGATAGTTTTTGTTATTTTCGAAAAAACTTAGTTGACAACCCTGTAGTGTTTAATTTGTGCTTCGTATTTTTTAAAGTGTATTGTTTACTATTTATATATTGATTCGTAAGTTTTTGTATTTCTTTATGTATGGTCGTGCCAATGTTCCAAATCTATTCTTGAAGGTGGAATTTGTGATTGTAATCTGTTTTTGGGTTTTTTAATTCTTTTTTGCTGTTCACAAGAGTCAGTCGATAATTTTGGTCTCATAAAATTTAGTTATAAATTTTTGAATCATATCGTGTACTGTGAAGGTTACCTTTTCCAAACGAATTTGATAAGGCCGTATATATTATGTATATATTCCAAAATTTAAAATTATATGTTTAAATTTAAATGTTTAAGACATATTTGAAAGAATTCCCCATCAATTTCGGCTTATAGTTTATTTTATGTCATAATTTAATATTATAATTGACTTTTAAAATAAAAGAATTCAATATTCCCTAAATCATATAGATAATAAAATCAATAGATGAGAAAAAATTGTGTGATGCAAAAAAATTTTTAATTCACGACTGATTTTTTTACTATTATTCTCTGAGCACTAAAAATACTACATTTATTAAACCTAAAGATTTATTACAATAGAAAGGATTTATTTTATTTTTTTCACTACATCGTACGGACCAAATCTATTTGCAATTTCGAGTTAAAGAATTAAAGAAATGACTCAAGACAGTGTTAATATTTTAGTTACTCTAATCCCGATTGATCCCGCAGTCGTGTCCGACATACCGGATTCAAGCCGTAATAATTAACTATTTTGTTAGTAATCATTTTGGTGAGAAGCGAGCCTTTTCATTCAAAAAGTTATTAAACACTTTTCAACTATAATTAATTATATCTTTAATTATTTGTGTATATTGTATATGAAAAATATTTTCTTGTTGGCTGTTGTTAAATTATTAAATATTTAAGTTACAAATAAGAAATTCTTATTGTTGAATTCAATTTTAAATTAGTTAACAAGACCTAACACATGGAAATAGTAATGTGTTGATGTTTGGTGCCTTTAGCAATGAGATGGTTGGTCTAATACATAGTATAGATGACATAATGGATGAATCTATGTACAAGGATATCATTGCAACTAAAGTGTTACTTTTTTCAAAAGATAAATGCCATGAGGTTGGGTATTTATACAGGATAATGATCCAAAGGACACGACCCAAACAGAACAGAAATTTTTCAAAGCCAAAATAATTCAGGTTGTAAATTTGATCATCATGTGAAGAACAAGAGCTTAAAATTAAAAATGTCATATATATTATTGAGTCTTACTAGACATAGCCCATCAAAAAACGTGTTTGATCAAGGGAGGCTGAAAGAATCTGAATTTTTAAAGACCTATGCAATCAATATCATATCAAACAAATTCGTACAACAATGCACAATTAGAGGGTCATTCCCGGGAAAATATTTTGTATATTCCCGGAAATCGGGATTTTTGAGCGATATTAAAAAATTATTATTTATTATGTATATTATTTATACTATATTTATAATATATATTATTTTTAAATTCTTTAATATTTAAAGTTTAATGTTTAAAGTTCTATTTCTAATTATTATTATCAAAAACCTCTTAAAATACATCACAATTTTTAGTACTTTTCGATATTTTCATTTTTAATTTATTATTCAAATTATAATTGAAAGGGAATTTTGTTTAAATTTATATATAGTGTGAATATTAGCTATCTAGGTATTTCAAGTAAGTCCAAAATAAATATCAATATTTTATACATTTTTTATTTGACTTTTACTTTTGGTTATACAAATTTAAGAACCCCCATGGCATAAGTTTGGAAATATTTTTTGAAAATAGAAAATGAAAAAAGGCAAAGTGTTCAAAATGCCCAAATAAACTTTTTAGTTGTAAAGGAGCATCTACTACTGGATTCATTAGACATTTAGCTTCAAATCATAACATTATATGCAAAAACACTACAATCACGGATGAATATGAAGCTAGTTCCTCGAAAAAATCAAAATATTCACATTCGGAACCATCATTATTATCTTTTGTGAAAATACAATCTCTAGCTAAAATAGTTGCGAGGCGCGCAGTGCTAGATGGCTTTTCTATACATGGAACCTGCAAAAGTCAATTCATCAGTGCCAAACAGTTTTCTTTGTATAAAGATAAACATAATGTCATGCAACTTGTACACTCTTTTTATGATTAAGCAAAAGTAAAAACTATTCAAGAGATAAAAACTTTTCAAAAGATATATTCGAAATATAGTTTAATGCTAGATGAGTGGACCAGTTTAAACAATCACCGATATTTAAATGTCAATCTTCATTCCATCAATGGTAATTATTTTATTTTGTGGCTTATTAGAATTTTGGGAAACTGTCCAGCAGAAATTGTACAAGAATTGATGGCAAAAAATTAAATGAATTTGAGTTAAATGCCTCAAATGATATTGTAGCATCGACTACTGATGGAGAATCTGTAATGAAAAAATTTGGTCGTCTAATTTCATTTCACCATCAGCAATGCTATATTCACGGAATTCATCTTGCTGTTGTTCAAACTCTGTATAAAAAATATTTTTTGAATTAGCAAATGAAGAAAATAGAAATGAAAGTGAAAATAATTCAGAAAATGACTAGGACAGTTCGCTAGATATAAATTTTGGCCATGAAAATCAAACAATAACACCGAGACCGGATATTGCAGCTTATTTAAACAGGGTTCAAAAGATTATAAAACTTTTAAAATTGTCTCCAGTAAAAAATGCTATTTTGCAAAATTATATTCGAATGGAACACAACAAAGAATTACCATTGCTTTTGGATTGTAGAACAAGGTGGAATAGTATAGGACGTATGCTTGATCGATTTTTGACTAGATATAATTCAGTTGTATTGGCATTAACAGATTTAAATTATTAGAATTATCGCGTTGATGATATTTTACTACAACTTCGTAAATTGTCAGCCACTTTAAAACCCATAAATTTGGCGGTGGAAAAGCTGGGTCAAAGAAAAGCGAATTTTTTAACTGCTGATGCAATTTTAAAATTTCTTTTTGCTGAATTGAAAGAAATATATACTGAATTATCCAAAGAGTTTTTATCAGTAATAGCAGCAAAAATGTCTGAGAGAAGAAATAGACTTGGTATCTTTAATGAAATATCTACAAAATAAGGTTATTGAAAGTAGACCTGAATTACCCATCTCAACCAATATAAGAATAACAACATTTTGTAAGGAGTTAATGAATACAATATTTACTCAAACTGAACCTGAGACTGAGAGTGAAGCTGTGAATATTCTTGAACTTGAAGAAAGCCCTAAAATACACTAATTTAAATGAAAAGTTAGCTGTTGCGATACATCACATATCCTTAAAAGCAAATAAAACAGCAGTCATTAAAAAACTTGATTTTAATTCTATAGTAAAAAATGGGATTTCTATTTACGAGAGCATGAATTTCTTATCAGAAAACTTATCAAAGCTATTGGATATTTTAATATTCAACCTCTCATATTTTAATATTCAACCCTCATCAATTGAAAGCGAGCGCGTTTTTTTCAAGCTCTTCAACTTTTTGTACAAAAAAGAGAGATGGTTTAACAGACAAATCCTTAAATGTTCCGTGCTTTTTAAAAAGCTTTTTCTTAAAACAAAATAAAATGTAGCTACGAATGCGATGTATTTCTTTAGTTAGTTTTTTATTAAAAAGGATTTTTTGACTATTGTTAATCAATAAAGTTTATTTTATTTTCGTTATGGATTATTTTACGTTCTGGTATATACATTTTTTCATTATAATTATAAACTAAATATGTATGTGTGAAATGAAATAAAGTATTATTTTACTTATAAGCTTGTTTTTAGTAAATTTTTTTTCAAATAAATCTAATGAAGACATATAACATAACTTTTTGGCAACTTTTAGAAAATATCCCGGGATCCCGGGAATTCCCAGGATTTAATGTTTAATATTCCCGAAACCCGGGATTGAAAAAACAGCCTGGAAAATGACTATCCATGTACAAATATCAATCTAATGGCAAAGTAGAGATTTTCAACATGAATATGAAAGAAAATCTTTGTAAGAAATAAAACAATCATTATTGGCTACAACGCCTACCGGAGACCCTTTTGGCTTCCATGATTAAACCAGATTATAGGAATAGTTTGTCTTAATTATATAAATTATACGATAAACGTTACATACCAAGGTTATTTATATCGGTAACCGATAAAAAAACGACTATACTATGACTTAGAACAATCACAAGTATATATCACAAGAAACACCTCAAAAAACTGCGAAGATAGATTTAAGGGCTCATTTCCTGTTAGTCTACTTAAGATAACAACACCGCTGAAGTAGCCCTCAGAAATCATTCAGCATTCATTAACATGCGACGTTGAAAAGTTGAAGATCGATATGGTGTGTAGTGCTCGCTCGCACTTCATCATATTTTATAAAACATTTTTTTAGCCCGTCGACAGATCGTTTTGAATAATCGGGTTTTTGACAATTTTTATATTCAATGTTTCTCAAACATACGAAATAACCAAAATGCAACAACAGTCCAGTCTGCAATTTTGAGATAAAAATTTACTTTGTGATTTTGCATTTTTATCTGTAATTAGCTAATCAACAATAATTATTGGTGGAATCAACTATAATTATTGAAAATAAAACAAATCACAAATATGTTTTAAATAACTGAAATTTGTACAAAATATGAAATAAAGCTGTGCATGTAAATGAATGTCGTACAATGAATCGTCTCCAAATTTTAATATGCTTTCTATAATTTGTGTTACAATGAGGGTGAGTAATTTTTCGTGTTCGAAATTTCTTCTTGATTCAGTACAGTTTGTGGAATAAATATTTCAGTTTTAAAGTTAAAACAATTGTAAAAGAAATTAAGTAACAACATATTTGGAATATATTTATAAATATTCGTCTTTCATCATTTAACAGAAGTGATGAATTATTATTTTATCTCCATCGGCCAGCCAAAACTTCTACTGAAACCTACCTCGATAGTAATTTGTTTTCTAGTCCGAATCACTTTAGTATAACAATTCTGAATGGCTTATGTGTCTGTAAATCGACCGATCGATACTCTTAATCGAGTTATTTTATCGTTTGTTACGGTTAATTCAAAACATTTCAGATTTAAATGTCTGATTAAA
Organism: Girardia tigrina; assembly: GCA_001938485.1. Lineage (NCBI taxonomy): Eukaryota > Metazoa > Platyhelminthes > Tricladida > Dugesiidae > Girardia > Girardia tigrina. The sequence goes on from MQRK01243963.1 coordinate 27,958, forward strand.
TGAAATATAAATATATTACCCACTTTTTGATAAGACAAATTTAATCACAAAAAGCGTATGTAAACTCGATTTATCTGGAGTTAAAAATTTCAATTGAATTGAATTTTTGAGTATACAATTTTTTATGGTTATTGAATTAGGATATTAAATTCAAAACTGATTTAGGAATTGAAATACAAATTTAGAAATTATTTTTGAAAGATTGATATTGTTAATTATGTTTATAACAACTCGACTACGGAAACCAATTAAAATAAGAAAAAAAAAGAATTAATTTTCAATTGAAATCAGTAACTCAGATGCATACGAATTGGTTACGTTATCTCTAATTGCTTTGCCTTGTTTTTGAAAATATTCGTACCACGATTTCAGATGGAAATAAGTTTTTAATGTTTTTTTAATATTTTTCCACATCTGCTTAATATATGATTATATCTCCATAGCGTCCCAAGAAAATATAAAAATATGATATTATATAAATATTATAAGTATATCAGGTAAAAATATTAGGTTGGGGAAAAAGTAATCCATTATTTTAATCCATTATTTTAATTCATTATTTATCGATCAAGCAATTTCAAATTTATGCTCTTTGTCAAGGTAACATTTCACAAAATTTTTTTTGCTTTTTTTATTCAGTTCTGAGTTACAGGGTGTTGAAAATGGAAGTCAACAAAGAAAAAATTCGGTACATTTTACAGTTTTATTCGATAAAGGCGAAAATGCAAGCCAGGCGGCTGTTATTGTGAATGGTGTTTATGGTGCCAATACTGTAACAGCTAATTACATGCAATTTTGGTTTCGTCGATTCCGTGGAGGCATTTTTGATGTTAAAGATGCACCTCACACAGGCAGGCCTATCACTGAAAATGTCGATAAAATCTCGGCAATGATCGAAGTTGACCGGCATGTTAGTAGTCGTAGCATCGCACAGGAGCTGAATATCGACCACAAAACGGTTTTAAACCATTTGGGCAAAGCAGGATTCAAAAAGAAACTTGATGTTTGGGTTCCACACCAATTAACACCAAAAAACATGATGGATCGAATTTCCATCTGCGAAGCCTTGGCCAAACGAAATGAAATCGACCCATTTCTTAAACGGATGGTTACTGTGGATGAGAAATGGGTCACATACGACAGTATTGTACGAAAACGATCGTGGTCAAAGCACCTCAAACGGTCGCCAAACCAGGACTAACGGCCAGGAAGGCTCTACTGTGTATTTGGTGGGACTGGAAAGGAATCATTTATTATGAGTTGCTTCCGTATGACCAAACACTAAATTCAGATCTGTACTGTCAACAACTTGACCGTTTAAAGATAGCAATTGATGTGAAACGACCAGAATTGGCCAACAGAAGAGGTGTTGTGTTCCATCACGACAACGCCAGACCACATATGTCTGTAGTGACTCACCAGAAACTCCGGGAGCTTGTTTGTTAAGTTTTAATGCATGCAACATATAGTCCGGACCTGGCACCAAGCGATTACCACCTTTTTCTCGCATTGCAAAATTTCCTGAGTGATAAGAAATTGGGATCAATAGAAGATTGTGAAAATCGATTACTACAGTTTTTCTCCAATAAGAACCAAGGCTTCTACGAGAGAGACATTATGAATCTACCTTCAAAATGGCAACTAATTATACAACAAAACGGTGCATATTTGACTCCAAGAGGACAATCCGAAACATGTTAAATAAAGTTTTGAATTTCACGCCAAAATAATGGATTTCTTTTTCCCCAAACTAATATTTTTAAAATTTTTAAAAATTGATTTTAAATTTTTTAAGTAATCTAACCCTAAGCATATATATATATATATATGGACGATCTACCTGATGATTTATTGTTGAACACGAAACATGTAGTGAATTTTAATGAAATAAATTGTTACTTAGATGATATTTTCTCGTTGTTCACTTCGTGTATTCAGCAACTCATTTGCCGAAATCGTGCAATAGGCAATTTTTTCTGAATACACGAACTTTTAAACGAATCTTTTAAAAATTTTTTTAATTCAATTATGAAATTGATGAAAAAAATATCATTTTAATATGCAAAAATGTTTTTAAAATACATACGTGAGCAATACGTTATTGCACGAAATGTAGTGCATTTTAAGTGTGCTTTCATTGCACTTGTTGATCCACATGAATAAACAATATATTTCCCCCGACACTTTTTCAAAATATTCCCAAGCAGCAGAGCTCAATTGTTTTTTCTGACATTTTCGGGCTATCAAACGAACTGTGTTTTTAATATTTCTTGAAATTTATTATTTTAATTTTTTTTTAAATACAAATGTATACTATCAAAAATAATAAATAAAATTTGAAATTATGATTCATTTTTATTCTAATATTATTTAAAAACACTCATAGACTATGAGTCACAGTATTTTGTTTAAAAAATATCAATAATATCGACTAACGATTTTTAAAATTTATTCTGTCAAATTATCCAATGATTTATTTTCAAATTTTACATACGGGATAATTTTCAAGTTGATATTCTATTCAAAAAATTTTTCTTTTGTTTGTGTTAAAAATATATTGTCAATCAAGAAAATTGAAAAGTTTCAAAAGTTATTGTTGCAAATTTGTGCAAAGAGAAGCCGATAGTGAGATGGTCAAAATTTTATTTATTTATTTAATTCAAAGCAAATAGTATAAATACTATACGATTTGTAAAGAGTCTTTGTTTTTCAACTGTGGGCTTTATTGCTTGTTACAGATGTATACAATGTTTACAGTAATATTTTATTAAAATGAATTTAAACATCACAAAGAAAATGAAATTTAATACATAATCAAAGTGCAAACTTCCTCTCCTCTTTCCTATCACAGCTGCCTCTCCCTCCATCGTTCCATGGCATGGATATGGTCAGCAGAAAATTCATACTTTTGTAAACCTTTTTCTAAAGTCGATTTCCAATTTCGGAATCCACCTGTTCTGAAAACACTTTCTCCAGCAGAGTTGGGCAATGAGAATTTTCGACAGCAAAAGCAGAAGACTGCATCTTTCTCATATAATCTCATATATCTTTCTCATGGATATTTGAAAACAAGGACATATGAATCGCATTAAGTTTGGCTTAACGGTCTTGTGGTGATGTCATTCCTCACCACATTCAGTAATATTGAACTCCAATGATGTCAAATCTCATGACATCGCTAGAGTTCGAATTCCGGTGATTTCATATGTCATGACATCACCGGAATGTGCAATTGCAAGGTCAATTTCAATTGCATCAACTGACCCCGGCGCATATTATATAATATTGCCATAAGATAAAAGGGGAAGATTTCCAAGTTTAATTGCTTAGCAAACCTCGATCAATATTTTATAAAATAAATTTTATTATCTAGTTTGCGTTCTTTATAACATATCTTTTCATATTAAATACAATTTTTCATTTTAAATACACAATATTAAAAAATTAATATTAAAGAATTTTATACCAAAATTCAAAAATTAAAATCATTTTATTGAAATTTTTAAATAAACAGTATAATATTATATTTTTTAACTAAGTATTTATTAAAAATATAATTTTAAAAATAAAAATATCTGTAATAACTATTAAAAATTAAAAAAATCAAATTATAATTTTTTTTCAAACTTTTAATTTTAATATTTTAAGCCAATATTTTTTATTTAAAATAAAACAAATTAAAATTAATATTTCCTATATATGTTTTATATATATATATATATATATATATATATATTTAAAGAAACTTTTTGTGATTTTGAAGGATCTAAAAATTTAATTTAAGAATATAAAGACATTTTCAGTAATAAATGATATTTTATATATGTTAATTAAAAAACTATTGGCTATAAATCACTAATTATATTTGTAGAAATACTGGGTTCAACACTAAGTGACCCAATATTTCTATTTGTACAATAAAAAAATCTAATCTTAAATTAAATTAATCCAACTAGTATTTGATTGTCGAACTAATTCAATCTATAGATCTCAGAGTCGACAAAAAAACAAGCAATAAAAATAATAAATAAAAAATAAATAAATAAACGAACCGTTAATAATAATGTTCTTTATTAATATCATAAAAATCTCTCTAACATATAACCATAATCTACACACGGTAATTTATTATTGTCTTTAACTTTTGTATTTTTGATTGATTTTTTTATTTTTTGATAGTTATATTTTTATATTGCTTGGATCAGATAATAAATTACTATTTTGTATTTGACATTTTTTTCTCTGGCAACTGATGATTTCAAATTTCTTATTTGGATCACAATATCTTTTTCCGTTATTAAACATTTAATGTTTTCATTCAATTCTTTAATTTCTTTCATTTTACCAAATATTGACAAAGTTCCTTGGCAACACAAATTATCTGAGTTTTCTGCGCCTTCATATGCTGAAACTTTTTCATTTAAATTATCGATGTTATGTTGTAAAGCTTTAAATGCGTTTGAGAGAATCCTTAAATTTTTAAGCGAGAGTAATTAGACTCAGGATCATTGATATCGGGAATGATTAGTCTAAGATTATCGTCTTTGATAATTTCTTTCCCACTAACACAGATTATTCATCCGGTGATTGTGATTACTGTTTGATTAATTATGTATTTTCTGAATTATTTTATACATCTCTCCGGTTATTAGTTGTCTGGCAATTCATCTTCTTTGATAATCTCATCGGACACGAGATTTTTTTTATAACGATAACCAAATCCGACAAACTAATTCAACTTTCATCGATAAGAGATTCCATATTAGATATGAATTTCGATTTCGGTTTCAAATCGACTTTCGATTTACGAAAAGTGAAACATAAAAACCAAAATATATAACCACACAAACATGGACCACCATCCTGGACAAAAAAGACTGTATACAAGCAAAACAACCTCCATTCAGACTTTGTACAAAAAAATCAAACACACTCTGGTGACCAAGAACCGAGGTATCACAATAATTTTACAAATGGATAATTCGTAATATAATGTGTATTCGAGTTGCATGGGTTATTATTATTTTTTTATTAAGTTATTACATATTTTTTTTAAATGAATGGGAAAAATTAGAAGAACATTTGAGGAATGAACTTTGTGAAGAAGAAAAGAATAATAAAAATAATAAAAGAGCGATTAAATATCTTGTATCAAATGATGTTGAAAAAAAGTAAACAATTCGATGATTATATTGGAAATTACAATGATGAAGGAAGACCGATTGAAGCTTGAATGTAGTGATGAATATTTTTATATTTAATTAATATATTTTAATATTTAATAAATTGATTACGTAATTTGCATACCAGGGTGACACACTGACTCAAATCGACAATTATTGCAATGTGGAAAATTAAAACAAAAGTCGATTATTTAAATTTTTTTCGTTTTTCTTTAATTTTTGTTGTCATCAAATTTAATATACAATATTAATTTTGGTATAAAATATTAAATACAATTTTTCATTTTAAATACAGAATTTCACATTAAATTGTTTTTTTCATATTAATTTGATATTTTTTCATATTAAACTAATATTTTTCGTATTAAATACAATTTTCTTATTATATCGAGATTTTATCAAATTAAATGGTTTTTTTTCATAATAAATTTTTATGTGGAATTGTCTGGTTATTCTTTCTTTCTATTTACATTGACAAGACGAAAAGTACAATGTTTAAATTACACAACTTTTTATATATCGATCAATTTGAAATTTTGCACATTAACTGAAATCCTGTGACTATTTATTTTAAAAATCGCCGGGAAGATTACTCACATAATTAATAGTTAATATTATTCATATTAGAGATTGGTTAACTTAAAATATGAATTGATATTTTATTAGTTTTTTTATATTATTTATTTTATGAATTTGATCACATATGCTAATATGATTCCACGTCACTTACTTTTCCATTTTATGTTTCTGTATTGCGTTATTATTATCTGACTTATACAGTATAGTATAAGTATAATGGATAGTATAACTTTATGAAATAAATTTTAAATTGAAATTGAAAATGCGTTATTTAAAACAAATGATTTTCATTATTGGAGACAACAAACAATTTGCTTAATTTAATAAAGAAAATTTGCTGGTTTTGTCTTTTTTGTTGTAGCAAATAATTATATGTTAGTTTTATTTAGATGTCGAAAATTGAATATAAATTTTTCTTATTGAAAAAATTCTTTTCACTTTAAAACGTATTTGATAATTAACTCTGTTAATTTATTACTTCAATGAAGTATTTGTGAAATGCAAGTTATAATTTTATAACTGCTTATAAATCATTCTTTTGAAATTAATTTCGATCTATGTAAAGAAATACAATATTATTATTGTTAATTTATCAAAGTAATACAACTTTTATTTTGAGGGGTTTGATTTATTAAATTTAATTTTTCATGAATTCGAATAAAGAAAATACTCCACATTTCTATTAAAAAATTATGAAAAATAGAAAAAATATTTGTTATTCTTTAATCTAGTGGAATTAAATTGATTTTAATGTTCCGAATGGTATATGCCATGTATGACATCTAATGTTTGAAATTGATAATAATTACTATTCAATAATGATAATAATTTTAAACTATAAAAAACAATTAATGCAAGTAACCTATTGAGATTTTATTTCTCCGAGGTTTTTGATTGACTCAATGATGGCTTCAAAGCGCATGTTAACACATCATGGTGGAACAAAACTCAGCATGCCATACATGATCTTAAAAATTCAATAAAACATTTATTAACTTTAAGTACTCTAACCCGGGGGTAATTTTAACTGTTAAACAACATATTCAAAATGGGGGACATAATTTTATTACTGATGAAATTTTTAGGGTTAAGGATAAGGATAAACTATCAGAAACCATTAGGAAATGTATTGGGTACTCGTGGGTTCTCAAATGGGATGAACAAAATAGTTCTGGTCGTTACTCTGAATGTCTGTCAAATTCCCCATCTCCACCTCCCCTATTTATTATGGTAGCCTTAGTCAGAGCGAGTAGAGATTCATTCACCAGGCTCGGTCGTACACAGTTCATGTGCGTTCTAGACCTAGGTGTTTGGTAAGTATTTCATGTAAGCGTGGTTGTCTTGTCGAAGAAACCCTGGTCCATGTGCTGGTGGGCTGTAACTCTATAAGTAATTTCTGGAAAGCCCGACACGATTCAATTCAGGACATCATAGCCAAGGAACTGTCTACCTTCACGGATGCAGAGATTTATGTCAACGAAGAATGTGTCTTCATTAGTTCTGCCCAAAGAGTGGACCTTCAAATCAGTTTTCATAAAAAGCGTAAAATCTTCCTTGTAGACGTTAAGTGCCCATATGAGACTGAGAAAAATATATATAATGCAGATAGGAAAAATATAGATAAATACTGGGACTTAAGGAAACGAATACAACATACATACGGGTACTCATGGAAAGTTGAACTGGACACATTCATTGTTGGGCCATTGAGATCATGGTTACCCAACAATGAACGTATTCTTAATGATTTATTTCTATGAACAAGGAAAGTACCAATTGTCCGTGCCTGTGTACTCTCCAATATCAAATGGTAGGCTCTACAGTGGAAGGACTTTAAGGACCCGCGAGCAAACCTACAGGAGATCCAATGCCCGCTACTTGCCCACAACCCTGCGGACTTTGACGACGGAAAATTGCACACTGAGGGAGACATATTTGAGCATGATGTGCCGTTGGATGTCCCTCTTTAGGATAAATTGTACTGCAAGATTGTTTGGGATTTTATGAGAGAGAGTTCAACCTTAGTGTTGACAGCATGTATGATTGTCTGACTTTTTCGACGCCATATAAAGGTTAATATACTGTTGTGTTATCAGTTTTTCAATTTTTTTCTGCCGATAGTGTATTGTGTTAGCTGATATATGGTACTACTCTACACAGAGTATAGGATAGGTGTTTGAATGTTGACTCTCATAGACTATAACCTCTCTCATAATTGATTAGACATGAACACAAATACATATGTCTAACCGAGGGATTTCCATTGGTTATTCATGCTCGAAGAGTCTCGCTCAGTGTCTACGGAACAATATCAGATCACTTTCAAGAAGAAAAAATTTGTTATATAAATATAATTTTGAACATAAAACATTCTGTATTATTTTTTCTTTTAATCAAATCAAAAAAAATTTGAATTTACAAATTTCCTTTCTGCTGGTGCACATTATCCAAATGAAAAACCCGTCACCTCGACAACATCGACATATTTTATATTTATCACAATTTGATTTTGCAGTTTCACATCTTCCCGGCAAGCAAAATGTTGTTGCTGATTTTTTATCCAGAAATCCAGTTTCAGCAATATCACTTCTCCCAGATTCAGCTCTCGAGTTGCTTCAGTCTGAAAATCTTTCCAAAGAAGAGCTCGCTGATTTCCCAAATCATTATACCGACACTCATGGTATAACTTATGATTCTGTGGATCTCGGTGTCTGAAGAATCATCGTTCTTACCGGTTTACGCAGTCACATCTTCGAAACATTCCACAAATTGCACCATCTGGGTCGAAAAGCAAAATTCGAACTGATTCATACTCGTTTTGTCTGGTCAAACATCAGACGTGATATCAAGACATGGTTCCAAGAATGTACCGATTGCCAAAAACAGAAAGTAACGCGGCATATTAAACCACCAGTTATCAGATTTCCAACAGGTAATCGTTTTCAGATTGTACATCTAGACATTGTCGGTCCATTACCGCCTTCAAATGGATGCTCTTATATTTAAACAATGATCGATCGGAAAACAAGATGGCCTGAAGCAGTTCCAATCTCTTCAATTTCTACTGAAAATGTTGCTAGACATTTTGTCAACACTTGGATTGCTCGGTATGGTGTACCTTCTCAAGTTATCACGGATCAAGGTCGGCAATTCGAAAGTAATTTATTTCAGGCTCTTACAAAACGTCTTGGATTCAAACACGTCCATACAACTTCGTATCACCCCCAATCAAACGGTCTTGTCGAGCGTTTTCATCGAACCTTAAAGACTTCTCTACTTTGTTTAAATACCTCTTTAAACTGGCATGATTCTCTTCCACTCGTGTTATTAGGTTGACGAAATACTTTTCATTCATCTACAGGGACTTCTCCTAGTGTTATGTCATTCGGAGCTGGAACAGCTTTCCCTGATGAGCTTTTTAGAGAAACGATTAATACTGATCTCGAAGCTTTACATGCCGCCAGAAAACACTTCCTCTCCTCTGATACAAACCCATCTTTTGGCAACTCTGTCCAGAAATTAACTCATCTGCCAAGTTCAGTGCTCTCAGCCAAGTATGTCTGAGAACTCCACCCCGAACTCCGTTCTTCTCCAAGGGGGCTATGTGGTGATGTCATTCCTCATCACATTCAGTAATATTGAACTCCAATGATGTCAATTCTCATGACATCACTAGAGTTCAAATTCCGGTGATTTCATATGTCATGACATCACCGGAATGTGCAATTGCAATGTCAATTTCAATTGCATCAACTGACCCCGGGGGATATTATATAATATTATTTTATAATATTATATAATATAAAAGGGGAAGATTTCAAAGTTTAATTGGTTATTGTACCCAATCAATATTTAATTCAAATATATTTTATTAGACGAATTTTTGTTCTTTACAGGTCTCATACTTGATGTTTTGAAAATATTTCGTGATTTGCAAAAACAGCTACAGTGTGATGATCTGATTCTACCAGAGATAATTAAATTAGACCTTTTATCCAGGGCTCCCTATCGTGGTGGACAGGAAGAGAAACTACAATCCCAGGAAACAGAAACTCATTTAAACGAAAAAATAATCAGGATGTGATGCGCCACGAAATTGTATAATCAGCACACAATTATCTTGGAGAGCGGTTTCATGTGTAACAAGAAGTACTCCAAGACATATTAAATCTTGCAAACATCAGAACTCGAAGCATTTTTAAGCAGGAAAGAAATTAAAATTTTGTTCAATTTCAAAATTTAAACGAAGCCATTCAACAGAGTGGCCTGATTGTGAAGCCCAAATGACAGAATAGTAGGAAAACGTCCGACAACATATTAGATAACTCATCAAGACTGAGAGGTTTAAATACATCTTCTCAACAGTCCAAACTTAGCTTTGTAAGTGATAAAGTGTCGAGTGACGAAATGTCCGAACACCGGTGTCAATATCATAAACATGTAACACACATGATTTTTTTCATCCGACATAAAAAAGCTACCGTATTTCGTTACATGACCATTCAAGATTACTTGTACCCCTCAGTTAAAATTTCTTTAAAAAAGCCCTACTGTGAGGGAAAATTCGGAATTTTTATTGTTTGTATGCTGTTTAAATTGGTGAATCTTCCACCCAGATGGGATTGATATGTTATTGATTAATTATTTAAATCTAATGAAATTAATTTAATGAGATTAATGTTTAAATACTAATTAATTTGAAGTTTTATAAATATAAATTTTAATAATATTTTTAGTAAACAATTTTAACTTATTGAATTTAATATAATTAAAAAAAAAACAAATGTTTATTTTAAAAACTACTGCATGCATTTTTATCCGATAAAATTTTGAGAAAGTAAAAGTTAATATTATTCTTATCTCATTAATTAATTTTAAGATTTGAATATATTAAAAAAACACGTTAATCAAGAACAATGCTTCCAGTAAATTGTGCGAATGAAAATGATTTTGTTTGTGTTGTAAATAAATGTTCTCACGGAAATTGTGATGCTGCTTATACTTTCAATAAGGACTGAGTGCGAAAAATATTACTACCTTTAAATGTCTATAACTCCAACATAAATTCTCAAATTACTAAAAACTAATCAAGTAGGCTGTTGTTTGAATAAATCAAAATAACATTCATTTTAGTATTCATTTTTAAATTTCATTTTTCATGAATATGTCATCAGAAACAGGAAGTCGCGAATTAATTATTCGTTTATTTCAAGAAAATCCACAATCAAGTCAGAAAACAATTGTCAGAATGGCAAACGTTTGTCAGAAAACAGTTTCTAACGTTATTAAAAACTTCAATGAGAACTTGAACGTTTTTAGAAAAATTGGTTTGGGAAGAAGAAACGGTTTTTAACGTACACATAATGTGAGGGTTAGGGTTTTGATTTAATAATTATTATTAAATCAAAATAATAATAATTATTTTGATTTAAAAACATTTTTCAAAACAGTCGGTATTTTTTCAATCAAAAATGTATTTTGAAGATAGAGGATTTTAAAGTTAGTAATATTTTTCTCACTCAGTCCTTAATTAATGCGGTTAGGATGATTACAAAGAATGATTTATTTTATAAAAGTGATTTTAGATAAAGAAGTGTTGTACACTTATAATTTGAGTAGACAATTCAGACTGTGTAGGGGGCCCATTAATATCTTATGGTTTGCAAAGGCGTTTCAGGACTGAAATATTTTGAAAACCGCTGCTCTGTATGAAATTATAACAAAAGTAATATTGTATAGGGGTAGCAAAAGTATTTTTTGGAGAATATAATTTATGTTCATGATTAGATAAATATTTCTTATTAAATTTCTTTTAGTTTTTATTTTTCCTCAGAGAAATTTCAGTTTAGTCTTCGATAATAAAATATAATTTCTTTTGAAAAAAGAAGTGTCAAAAGAGGATGTTATTAACTACTGGTAATTAGTGAGTAACTTGTGCGCTAACATTTTATTTCAACAATAAATTACTCAAAGCAATTTATGAATATTTTGACAAGAAAGATTAATAATTATTTAATTAATGCTCCCATTTTTTTCTGAAATTTTTTTTTTAAATTATTTTTTTTATTACAAAAATATGATTCATATTTATCAAAAGAATAATATAATTATAAAAAGGGTTCTTTTCTTTCTATTAAAAAAAAGTCACAATACTGAAAAAAAATCGCTGATTATTTATAGAAATTCCTATTTTTTCAAAACGAAAATTCAATCAAAAAACCGCAAATCGTAATATTATTAAATTTTAAATCGCGGAAAACAAAACGAAAATATCAAAAAAAATTAAATTCTACGATAATCACATCTTTTGAGTCTTAAAAAATTGATCTCATCAACAAAAAAAACGTTAAGACTAATGAACTATCTAAAGGAAATAATTAACGTTTTTACAAATGTTTCCCAGGCAGCTTCGTTCACACGGGTCGGTCCGTGGGTGATCGTGTATGTGTGCGCGTGCTTGATATTCTCCCACTAATTACTCAACGACGGGGGACCTGTTTCAATTCATTTAATTTTAATAACAATCGAGAAAGTAATGAAAAATAAAATCGAAAAATCAACATTTATCATCAGACATGAATGAGTCTGAGAAAAATGAATTATTCCATTTTCTGTCGTTCTGTAAAAATAGAGCTGCGCTACATCGATTTCTCACATCCAATGAGCTGTTCCATTCGCAATAAGTCCAAATCAGCTTAATCACCACACACACACTAGACACACAAACAACAAGTACTCGGGTCTCTACTTATCACACATGGTGTGCGTGTATTAGTGTTTGTTAAATCAATATACTGAAATCAGGTCACTAGAGGCCAGGCATACACACACACTCATTCGAGTGGTAATAGAATAGCTGTTTCCTGCGTCAGTTTCTGTGCCCCGAGAGATTGCGTGATTCACTCCATCTCGGATAACATACACACACATGCACACACACTCACTCTCTCAATGCTGCCTCATTCTAAAAATCGAGAATATATTCGATTAGTAAATAAGCATTGTTTATCAATATTATATACATTAAATACAATTTTAAAATACATTTTACTTTTAAAATAATTTTAAAATACAATTTTAAATTATTATTAAAAATTAATTATTTTTTGTCTGTTTTTTTTTCGAGTTTAAATTAGTCGACAAAATTGTTATTTGATTAATTCACAGGAAATACGTTTTTTTTTCATAGAACATGTTCTTATGAGTCATTAAGGTTGGATTATTAATAAAATTTAGATGAAATTTACAATTGGCTTCAATATTTATTAACGCATCGATTTTCTATTGGCAGACAAGGATTATTCGCAACCCCTGCCAATAGAAATGGCGCACAGGACCGGTGTGTCGACCTAATGGGTTGTGAGTAATGTTTATTAAATCAATATTTATTATGTCAGACTTTTATTTTTCAGAAAAAAATTTTTAATAACAAAAAAATATTTGATATTAATAATTAAAATTTAATCAAAAAAAATAATATATTAATAGAGAATAATAATAATTTTTTGATTATACTGTTCGTAAAAAAAAACTTTTCTTTAATTTAGGAAATATTATTTTTTTGCCCAGAAATAAAATAAATTAATATTTTTTTTCTTTTTAATGTATAGATAAAATTAATTAAAATTTATTACTACAATTAGGATTTTTTTCAGATATTGAAAATTTATTATTTATAAAATTTTAATATTTATAATTAATTGAAAATTCGTATAAAAATTTTTATTGATTATCAATAATTGTGTCTTTGGATTTCTTTGAAATTTTATATTTTATTTTTCTAGTTAATTAAAATAAAAAAATTGTTATTCTTTTCATTGTTCCTTTAAGCCGATAATTGTTTATTAATTATTAAAATCGAATATTTTTTTAATATTCGTTACATTAAAATTCTAGTTTAATTTCTTGTTTATATAAAATACAAATTTTTGTTTATAATAATATTTTTTTTGTTTTATTAAACAGAAAATGGTAATGAAAATATTTATATAAAAGTAGCAAAATTTGTCAATAAAAACAATGATAATTATTTTGTAAATTTTCTATAAATTATTTCTTTTTTTATACTGGAACTGATTTTCCTGAAATAATTTGTTTTGCAAGATAGAAATTTATTATATATTATGTTATTTATATTTTAAAGATAAAATCACATTGGTTTCTTGGATCTGTCACTGATCTGGATCCAAACGAATCTGGGCGGATTACTTTATAATATCTTTATTTGACTGTACAATCTATCTTTAGAATTGATCAACTTTTATAAATAATCAAACAATGTATTTTTTTCGTTTTTTTTTGTTTTTTAATCTTTTTCTTAATTTTTATCTTGACTTTCTCAAATTTGTTTATTGTTACAATGTAGAGTTCTTTAAAAGTATAATATATTGAGAACTTTTTTTGTGAACTAATATTTATAAAAATATTATTTTCACTACTTTTATTTAAAATATAGTAATGGTAAAGAAACGTAGAGAATTTTATCTTCATACCTTCATTCACGGTTGAATGGATGACAATGTACCTTTAATACGCTTGAATATTCGGATGACAATGTCATAAGAATCAGTAGTCAAGTTCAGCTTGTCAACAATCAATGACACGATTTCCGGTTTCTCTTCATTCTTCAAGTAAATTATGGAAGATCCTGAGTGCAGAAATGAACCGGACGTTATCTTGATGAGATACATGATGGGATGAAGCCGGTTTCTCTCCTGAACGAGGGTAAACACAGGGGCCTTATTTTGGCAAGAGTTTTTTTCTTAAAATATATCACGTAATATCTATCTATATTCTATGATGCTTTAGTTTTTTTCAGTTTTTGCGATTTTGTATTTATTATTTTGACAGTCTATTTTTTGTGTTTATATTATATTAAAACGTATTAAAGATAACATAAATCTTTGCAATTAACATCTTGTTAAAATCAAAATAATATCTGAATATTAGTTTAAATAAAAATGAAAACATAAAATTAATAGAAATAATTTTAATGTTTATTAATAAAAGTTTTTTTTAATATTATTAGGTTGTTGCAAAAGTAATGCGGGTTTTTGAACGTAAACTTTAAACAAATGTAACTCGAAACAGAATAAACTTTATTAATCTAAATTAAAACTATCAAAATCAATAGATTTTTGCCAACGAGAAACAAGTTTATTAATGCCCCTAGTGTAGAACTCCTGAGTTCTGGATGCGATGAAAGCGTTAAAAGCGTCTTTGGTGTCATCTTGGTTTTTGAAGCATTTTTCCAGGGTGAAGAAGATGCTTGAAAAAATGGTAGTCGGTGGGAGAGAGGTCCGGTGAGTAAGGTAGATGAGGTAGAGTTTCGTAGCCCAATTCATTTACCTTTTGAAGGGTCGGTTTTGCAATGTATAGCCGGGCGTTGTTGTGGAGGAGAATCGGCCCCTTCATATTGACCAATCTCGGGCACATATGTCGGAGTTCGTGATGCATTTTGCCAAAATTGTTTACATATGTGATCAGTAATAAAAATATGGCCTAATTCTTATAAGATAATATTAATTAAAGACAATATTTCTATAATTTTATTTAATATATATAAATCTAAATAGATGTAAAGACACGACCTGAGCCGTCCCGGTAGTAATAACAACCGATTTAAAAGTCGGTTTGACTAGTTGCCGTTCCGCTCGTGGGGCGTCCGCGGCACTCCCGACAAGTGAGGACCAAATTCCAACATAGAGCAATATCGACTCTTTATCGATCGTCTTCGACAACTTCTCACGGATTTTCGGTAGCGATAATCACGATTTCATCGCACAATTGGAATTCACGATCGCTTTATTCGAGCAAGGGACAACAGACAAAGAAATCGAAGAATTGTATGAATACGCGCACGCGTTTTTCGATCGGATTTCGTCACTCAAATTCGAGCGATTTCGATACGGTTTCTTCATCAGACAAATTTCGTTTTCGACCGTCGTTTATTTGGTACGCTTGTCGCCTGACTTTTTTTTGTGAAAAAACGATCGATGTCTAGGGGGAACGGTAAACGAAAAGTTTTTCGGATTTTTGTTTTTGAAAAAGATCGATGGAATTCCTATGGAGCTGATCGATTTGCTGAGATTCGTGAATGATTTTCGCGGATTGGAATTGTCATTTGTGATGACCATTTTAGAAATTAAGTTGATTTAATGTGAGACAAAAACGATTTTTAAAAAACAAGTCAATTTGGCATTTTAAAATTTTTATTAACTTAATTTAATAAAACAATATCGTTTTTGTATTGTTTTTTATACATTATAAAATAATTTTTAACATAAAAATTAATTTTTTACATTGAAAGAAAAAAAATTTTTTACACGACAAAATAAGTATTTTTTACAATAAAATAAGTATTTTTTTAATGTTTTTGTTGTAAAATGTAGTGGTACTATAGATCATCGAGGGTATTCTCACAACTAAACGAAAGATTTCTAAAATAATGAAGGTTACCAATGATATATTATTGCCTAGATAATAAAAGATACCTTAGACAATTATACAAAAAAGAGTCATACTAAAAAACGGATATCAAGCATTTTCTTTGAAAAAAACCATAATTAGATTAACACAATTAAAGAACCCCTATTAATTTAAGTGAATTAATACACAAATATAAAAATATATGACCTTTTGCTGCCTGTAGAAAGTTTTGGACTCGACTTTGCGTATGTTTTTTCTGATATATGACCAAAAACAGAAAGATAACTCATTTTTCCAATGTTAGAAATATCTAAATTTATTTTTTTCTTTATTATTTACAATATTAAATAAATAGTTTGATTTGGGTTGACTTGGTTTTCTTTCACCAAGTAATTCCTGTTAAAAAACCTTAACGATTCATTAATAGTTTGACCATAATGTTAGACCATTTTATAAGCAACATATTCTTGTGTTTCCTCACTTCACAAAATCGTCTTCCCAATTAGTATTCAACGGATTTCTTTCCCCTCCGTGTAAATGCTTTCCTCTGAAAAATATTAGTAGAATTGGTGAAATAATTATTTGAAGAAAACTTTCCATTATTAAATTGTCATTTCCCTTTCCTAATTTTACTCTCGAAAAGATTCAATTGTTTCACAGGTGGTCTATTCCCCATGGGATTCTTCGAATACGTTATTGAGTAAATACTCATTATTTAAATGTTTTGATAAAATATTTCATTGAAATCCGAATATTATTTTTATAATCAATAATTTCAACTTGTCAATTTTTCTAAAATAAAAATAAATATATAAAATGTAATTATATAAATTCAATTCTCACAGTAAAAAAAGAATAATTTAACAAAAAAACTGGGATTTTAAAGAAAATATCATTTAGAAATATTTACTATTTTATATATATATATATATATATATATATATATAATATTAAATAATGGATGTTCTCGAATGAACCATTTCCTTGAAAACTCTTGATAAATATTTCTTTCCAAATTGAAATTTTCAGATAGATCAACACATTTTCTTTTTCCTAGGTGATGGTTCCTCCTCATCATTGAGTCATCCAATTATCCCGTCATATGACCCGTTTCGACACTCACCAAACATTGGTTAGTATTAGAGTAGATTATATTTTCCACAACAGAATATTTTCAATGCTTTAAATAAAAGATGAGAATTGTTTTCCCATTACGGGGCACTGATATTATTTCAGAGAATATTCTGCTTTTCATAAAATATAACTGATTCTTTGATCGGTTAGGGCGCTGTCGTAATTGGGGAAAATTGACTTATCCTTCCATTTGATGAGTCACGGAGAAGAGGCGCCTCGTCAGGTATAAAATTTTATTATGTTTAACTATTATTGGATAATTTGCTATTGGATAATATATAACTAATATTTTATGTCAATTAATATGGTAAGTATTACTACTGCTCTTAATCATCATGATACTTCCAAAAATCCGATAAGACTATTTAAAAATCATCTATTTCTTTGATCTAACAAAAAAGGAATTAAAAAAATTAAATTTGAAAATTATTAGATCGTCAAGTATGAAATTTGTAGAACTAAAGTGAAAGTTTATTGATAATTTGCCACTACAAATATTTATGTCATTCATCAAAGTATGTACCATATTATCGAAACACTTGCCATTTGAGCGGTAGATTGTTTAGGCTATTTGAATTACAAATTGGTGGGCGAGAATCTATAAATTCCCGGAAGGCCATTTTTAATGGCATCTTTCGATATTGATTTTTCTTCTTTCAAAAGGTGTTCAAATTGAGGAAGAAATGGTAGTCAGTTGGGGTTAGGTTTGGTGAGTATGGAAGATGATGCAGAAGTTCCAATTCAAGTTCCTGTAGTTTTGTTGCATTCATAAGTGTAGTATGAGGTTTTGCATTTTCGTTGAGCAAGATTGGAGTCGACCTGTTTACTGAACGCGACTTTTTTACTTTCAGTTACTCTGCATCATATCTTCTAACTTGTTGCAGTAGACATCTGCTATGATCGATGAACCAGGTTTTATGAAGTCAAAAAGGATTTCAACTGCGGCAGATCACCAATCACTCAACATCAGCTTTTTTTATGAATATTGTGCTTTGAACTGTGTTTTGATGCTTCTTTCGTGTCCATCCAGCTTACTGAACGTCATATCAGATCCACTTTTCATCACAAGTGACGATTTGATTCGAAAAGTGATCACATTTATAATGAGAAAGCATTATCCAAAGGCATTTTTTTCTGCTTTTCATTCAACTCATGTGAAACCCACTTTGTTAGGGGTTCCTTTTGGTGAACTGTATATTTTTGATATTTTTAAATTAAAAATCATAATGTTTTATTGAAGTTAATTGTCCAGAGAAAGTCTTATTAAAAATAATTTATAATTGAATGATTTAAAATTAAAGAAAAAATTATTTAGGAATTGAATTTTTACAGGACATGTCCATTAAAATATTTTTAAAGATCTAAATTTATATTTCAATTAATAAACATTGTAAAAATTAAAAAACAATAACAAAATAAAGTTTTGTGTTAATGACGTCTTTGATCAAGAACCCAATACACTTATCCAAGTGATTCAATATTGTTTGCTTTGTAATCTTCAGTTATTCATTGTTTACCTGGATTCCGCAGCGACCATGAGACTCACTGTTGAGGTTAAAATTATCTTTCACTAATTTCCTGAAACAATTTGAGATTGTCTGCTGCGAAGTAGCATTGTAACCGAATGTACTATTGATGTTTCGCATGGTTTCTGATGCTGAGGTTCTACATAGGAACTCGTACTTCATTGTAGTTCGATTTTACGCCGTTCCATTTTTAAAATACTGATTATTAAAACAAGTTATCAATAATTTTAATTCACATTAATTGATGTGTTCATTTGCCAAAATATGTAATTTAAATTTATTGTAATCATGCTAACGAATTTCGTGCTTGACAACATAATAATAGAAATACATTATATTTACAATATTTGATTACAAATTTAATTCTCCTCAGGACTTTAACATATCGTGTGCGTGTACATTTTGCAGGGAATTGTACCGGGAGCGGGCACTTTGCTCGTAAATTTAATTATTTAGTGAAATCTTTGTGGTTTCGCATCGACTGGTGCAAAATCTAATTTTTATTTGTCTAAAATTTTCCAGAATCTATGTAGTAGACAAGAACATTCGGCTTCGTTTTCCTGTATACATCGTTATTTTCGTACTCACAAACAAACCATGTTGTTACACTAACCCGTACTAATACGTGACCCGCATACAATGTGGAAATAAGAATTGTAGAAGAACATTGAAAATTAAAATGGATCCCTCAGATTTTGTGTATATTAACCCATCTCTCCTTGAAGAAATTTCCTTAACCAAATTGTTAAATCATTTCACTAGATTTACATTTGTGACAATTTGGTGAGTTGAACATTTGACCAAAAACTTATTTAAATAATGACGTATCTCTCAGGGAGATAATTGACAGGGACGAAAAAAAGGCTTATCTCCCCGGGTGGGACAGTCAAGGGAAGAGACTTAATTAATATATTATTTCTTCCTTAGGTTTCGTAATATTGTAATTAAATTGGCTCGAATATGAACGTTCCTTTCCAGTTTGTAATCCAATTATTTTGATTTTCTAAATTAAGATAGATTGAATTATATGGGTTTAATAACATTTATTCCTCATTACAGGTTTATCTTAACAGTTCTGAACACAGTTTATGTAAAACGATGAAGAAGTTGGAATGTTTTTATCACTAAAGAAAAAGTCAAATAATTATGGAATAATTTGTTTAAATAGCCGAAGACTAAATGATCATTAATTTATTAATTTACAAAGATGAACACCGATATAAGTCTTTTTTTATCGAAAGAACAAAGATTGCAATATGTCAGTTTTAAAATATCTCTTTTTTCATATTATAAATTATTCGCGAATATCTAAGATCCACATTGAAACTTTCATTATGCCAGTCGATTAAACTGCTTTAGTTTGACATTACCTTGGACCTTTCTGATCAGTCAACACCCTAAGAAATTAAATTAGAAGATGAATAACAAAAGTCAATTTACTTATTCTTCCTGTATCATTTTATACTTTCATTTAAGCAAACAAATATTTACAAGAAAAGATAAAAAAGACAAATAATATTTCAATTGATTCACAAAATTAGACTTGTAAATAATTACGTGTATGATATATTGTAAAATGTAATTGAGTACACAGACGAATAAAAAAGGAGTAATTAAATTTTGCTCAGCTGAGTCATTAATTCCTCGTTGACTCTTCTGCAGAAGAAGATATGTTAGGCCACCGAGAAATTACTATTGCTTATTATAGAAACTCTCTTTTTTGCGATATTAAGAAAAATTAAATAACATTTATGGAAAATTATATTTTTTTAGGAGGAAAGTGTATAAAATACAAATGGAATTCTTCGTTCTTATTGGATTTTATTTTGTTCTGTATGTTTCAAAGACATTTAACCAGAATGTCGCTATAATATTGTAACTGAATTTTAATATTTTCAGGTATTTCTTTACAAAAAATGATAAATTATTGGGCTGTCAAGTACGATTACAATAAATTCAAATAGTTATCATTTGACAATGACTTATCATTTTGTTGTTCAAATTTTTGTTTGATTGCTACATATCTTGGCTATCGAACACATCAATTAAAATTATTGATAACTTATTTTAATAATCAGTATTTTAAAAAAGGAAAAGGCAGAAATTCGAATTATTATGAACTACGAGTTCCTACGTAGAACCTCACCATAAGAAACTATGCAAAACATCAGTAGTGTATTCGGATACAATGCTACAGTGCAGCAGACAACCCTAAGTTTGTTCAATAATTAAAATATTCATTCAAATTGGCTCAACAAGTGGTCGCTCAAATGGCAAAGTATGTCGATAATATGAGTACATACTTTGAAGAATATTTAAATTGGTAAATTATAAATAAACTTACTTTAGTTCTACAAATTTCATAGTTGGCGACCTAATATTATAACATTGTCATCTTTGAAAATTTTCGAAGATTGTATCAGAAAATTAAAATTCTTTAGGTTAGATCAGTCCCTCTTAATCATTTCAAAGACAGGAAAAGCTGGGATAAGATAGCTTAATAAATTGAACCACGTCTTTTCGATTTTGATATACTCTATAATCGATTTGGAATAGTGCATTTTTACATGAAACATTTCTCGTAACAGATAAACACGCGTTACAAGAGTACATAAATACGGTCGATTCGGATTGAATCTAACTCATTAAATTAATTCGGTCATTTTTATATTATTTGAAGTATTATAATTTGTTTTAATGATTATTTTTTGTGATTTAGTAAATATTTTAAAAGTTGAAAACCGTCAACAATGAAGTAAACAGAGATTAGCATTAGAAGACATGAACTGGAAGACCGAATAAGAAGAGAAGAAACTAACCGGGAAGGAAGAAATTGAATTATAAATGAAATAACTACAAATAGGAGAATAGAAAAGAAAAGAAGAACAATAAATGAAATTAAAAAGATATTTATAAACGAGATAATGTTTAGAGTACAGAGGGCATCAAAGCAAGTAATGATTCCTACCATTTAGTTTCTAGAGTTATGCCAATATAACTGTATTCTAATCCCGAGAAAATAGAATTGTATCTAAAACACTCTGAAAGATGCGCTACTCAACGAAATCTAAAAAAGAAGGATGGGATTTTTCTAAATGCACTACTCATTAAATGTCCAGAGAATAGTTTCCCCGAATGCCGATAGAAGCATGATATCTCAAATGTCACAAAAAGACAAAAGAAAATCATTTAGTATGGCTTACATAACTTTCTATGGAAATTTCAATTAAGCTGATTGAACATTGATTTATGGATCAAGTGATTTTATTATTAATCATTTATGTAGTACCCTCTCCATAAAAGTATTAATTTTTAAGATTTTATTTAAAAATTACTCCTATTCAAGCATCGCCTTTTGTGTTCATCAATGTTGGGGTTCCTTTTGGTGAACTTTAAATTTTTGATATTTTTAAAAATCATATTTATATTTTAAATAAATTATAAATAATGTTCGATTAATTAAAATGAAATAATTCTTTAAAATAAAAATCTTTTTAAATTCTTTAAAAAAAGAGCAGGCTCATTCTTTAAATTTTTGAAAATAATTAATTGTTATAATCTCTAAAATAAGAAAATATTTAAAAATAAAAGTTTTTAAACAGTTATAAGTAAAAAATATCTTAATTAATTTTAAAAGTTAATTTCATAAATAATTGAATTTTAATTGTTTTGTATTTATTTTAAGAGTTATTCGGAAGAATTTTTTGTTGAACTTTTTGTTGTCAGAGATGTAATAAAAAAAGATAATTTAAAGTTAAAAAGCAGTTGGGAATTCTGCAAATTAAAATTTGATAAATAATAGATAATATATATATATATATATATATATATATATATTAAAAATTTTATAATTAATGAATCTCTATTAAATAATAAATTTAAATATTGCTAAATATTTTTGTATTTTAAATTTGTGAATTGTATTTTAAATTTGTAAATTATTTTTGCAATTTTTATTAAAAACAAATAAAAGGTTTTTATTAAAAAAAAAATTTATAATCGAATGATTTAAAATCAAAGAAAGATATTTAGGAATTGAATTTTTAAAATATTTTTAAAGATCTAAATTTATGCAAAATTGAATAAAATAACATATTTATATATTTATCGATATTATTATTTATATTTAGAATTTTGAGATCTGGATTATGTAATTAAAATTTTGTTCCTCATAAATTTGTTTCAATAATGAAAATTGTAAGAGAAATAAAGTTTACAAAATTATGACTTCCAATTTAATCACGAACCTAATAAGCAATATTACCCCCACTTTTCTTTTGATTATGTTACTGGATCCGTTTTGACATCACATATAAAAGAACGTAAAATGATATTTATTAATAACATATATTTATTAATTCACCAACTACCATAAAATATTTCGTTCCTTTTTGACCTTATTATGTGGTTCGTCACTTTAAAAGAACAATAATCTTCTAAATGATTTCGGAATTCTCTTCAATGGACAATCCACCGAAGGAAGTTCATTTAGGAATTGACTCTGATGATTTCGGTGAATCAATGAATTTTTTTGAAAAAAATCTTAATCTAGTGAATAATTCTTCTAATTAAGAATTTTTCTTTAATAATTCATCAAAGAAAACTAAGGTGAGAATTGCATTTTAACCATTAATCTACTGACACATCTGATCAGTATCAATCACTTTAAAACTTTAAAGCACTACAACGATTACTTGTATTCTAATGGTGGGTTTTATAAATAGTCTTTTGACTCTACTTTTTCATGATAAATGACCTGAGGTGTTCTAGGCTGATTAAGTTTGCGAGGATGAAAGCTATTTTCGAACGGACATTCTGTTCAATAGTTCATAATGTAACAGATAAAAGGTTAACACATTTTTAAAAGGTTTATGATCAGACCTTTACAATATTGGACATTTTGAGGGTCCATAAATGAGAATTTTAAAAAGAATAAAAATGAAGAAGTTTAACTATTATTACAATTCGTAATATTTTGGCAGATTGATATCTTTCCTTCTTTTAAATCACATGGTAATTTTAAAACATATATTTCTCATACCTAAGATGAAAGTTAGAAAAAGACTTTACTGAAACAGACGTTTGCATCAAAAGTGAGTTCTGATCTAGGCTCCTGAAAGAAGTCCAGAAGCTGACAAAGAAAAACAGTCTCTAGAATGTCTATTTGTCCGACAATCCATTCGTTCACACCACCCGGCTATTAATGTCATGACTTAACAAGTAAGGATTATTATTTTTGAACATATTAGGCGAATTCTTCGATGTAAAAATTTAGAGAGAAAGAATATTTTAAGTATACCGTCCTAAATTTCTTTGCCCAACAGCTCCTGGAATTTATCAGAAAAAAAACTATCCTTTATTTTGTTGTGAAGTTGAAAAAATGTGTTTATGTAAATGGAAATCTCTTTGTGAAATAATGCCTCTATAACTTGGTTGTTATGGAAAATAAATTTCATTTGAATAATCAGATTATGGTTTCTCTGACAGAATTGATTACTTTTAATAATTTTAATAATTTTTAATAACTTAAAAAATTTATAATAGATCCTCAGTGATTGTTTAGTGAATTATTTTATGATTATTATTATTATTATTATTATTATTATTATTATTATATTTTTCAGGGATCTCTATCTTAAATAACAAACTAATTTAATGAACAATAAAAACATAAATATAAAAACCCCCACGAAAATATTTAATATAGTTCGACAATTCTTTCTACTAGGTAAAAGTAATAAAATTTAAATTAATATAATTCTTATAAATAAATAAATAATTAAAAGGAAAATATTTTATAATAATTTAACGAAACAATTTATCATGATTGTTTGAAAAAAAATAAATACCATTTTAATCTATTTTATTATTATTATTATTATTTTGTTGTTCTGCAAAAAAATTAATTATTTTTTCTTAACGAATATTTTAATCTGATAAATAAAAATATTATTAATTTATTAATTTATTAATCATAAAATTGAGGAAATTTTCTCTTATAGAAAATAATTTAGTAGATAAATTCTGTTTTAATTATCTTATTTATTAGTTAATTGTCATTTTATCTTTCCATCAATTTGTTTCTCATTTTGAATTTTCGATTAAATTGTGTTTTTTTCCTAAATTTTATCAGATAAATTATCATATCAATTACAATTTTTAATCCTTATTTCCAACCGATGGCTTTTATACGAACATGGGAACAACGGAGGGGGGTCATTCAAACGCAAAACTAAGACTTTGACTTACCTATAATAATGGGTTTATTTATACAACCAGTCAGAAATATTAACCCAGACATACGACTTGTCTTTCCATCGCTTTCCTTAAGCTTACTTTGAAGAATTGTTCCTCTTATTTTAAGTATTTTTATTGCAATAAAAAGAATATTACGTAAGATCATTTTAGATTCCGAATCCTCTTTTTATTATAATAAATAACTTATAAATATATGATAAAATGATAATTTAATATTTATATTATTAACAACAACAAATAACGGAAATATAAAAAAAGAAGGAATAATGATTTATCACTACAGTGCGTTTCATAAATATGTTCCACCACCCAAAAAGAATCATGGTTGGTATACTTTCCATGAGGATGTGTTAATGATTTTTTGATCACAAGTTAAGAGCGATGTGTAAAGCTGGTCTTTAACCCTTTCCTGGCTGAATTAAAAATCCTTAAATCACTTTCTGCAACTTTCAAATGATAAAAATAAAAGGACGGTTGACAAAATACGTGTTAAAATAATTTTTCTTTAAAAGAAAAATCTTCCTTATTCATCAGGATAAAAATTTTATTCATATTTTTTTCATAGATGCCTATAAAATATTAAAATGAAACATGATTCCATATGACATCAATAGTCAGGAAAGGGTTAAATCTATGAGTTGATATTCACTGCATTTTAGTTGAAATGTTAAAAAAACCGAAATTTTGGTGTTTCTTATATATCCAACCCTGTCAAATTTGTCTTTAATTTGTAAATGTTTGGTTCATTAAATAAATTTCTTTTTTGTTAATGTTTTGCTTTATTGTATCAATTATTTTTTGGACATTAGACCGCGCGGAATTGAATTATCATATGAGTAAAAGATTAGAATTGAAGCTTTATACGAGTCAGGAAAAGGTTACGGCTATATTGTTACAAAAATGGTCGACATTATGAAACCATCCGCAATTTTCTTTCAAAGAGACTAGGAGGGGGCTTGAAAACGCTATGAGGATGGCCTAAAAAGGTATCTTAGAAGACAGCAAGTCGAATTGTTCGTGCAGCCTCGAATGAAATGAAATCTTTGACTGATATCGAACGAGAATGCGAGTTAAATGTCTCAAAATCCACTATTCATCGAGTTTTAAAAGGAACCTTATACATTACTCATGAGAAACTGAAATCTTCACCAAGGTTAAAAGACACACACCAGCAGGTAAGACTTACCTTTGCGAGGAACAACATGAATCGGAACGGGAAACTGGTAAGAACATTTATACTATATTGTTTAAAATCAGAACGAAATTAAACTGACCAAAACTGCAAATTAAATAATTGAATACAAAGTTTTTATTCATTTTTATTCCTTTTGTATTGTAGGTGATATTCAGTGACGAAAAAAATTTAACTTTGACGGCCCAGATGGCTATTCTTACTAGTGGAGGGATCTAAGAATACAACCACATTATTTCTCCAAAAAAAATTTTGATGGTGGATCGGCTATAGTCAGGGCTGCATTCTCGTTCAAAGTCAAAGCCTATATTGTATATACCTCACATAAAATGGATAGCGCTCAATATATCGGAGTGATGGAAAAGCATCGAAAACCATTCTGGAATGCGATTCGAAAGCCAGGTTTTGATATTTACGCAAGACAATGCATCGATACACAATATTAAGGAGACCAATGAGTGGTTCCAGGCTCAAAATATCTATCTTTTGGAGTGGCCTGCGTGCTTCCCTGATGAAAACCCCCTTTAAAACTGCTAGGGATTACTTGTTTGAGAGGTTTATAAAAATAATCGCCTGTTCCAGATAGAAGCTGGCCTGAAGGCTGCGATTACTGAAGCCTGGACAAATATTTCCATCAATACTCTGCAAAACTTGTTGAGAATATACCTTCGCATGTATTTAAACTTATTCAGAATGGTGGTGACAGTACGCATTATTAAAACTTGGTTCTAGCCCGTTGTTGTTGCATTATTTCAATTTTATTCAAAATATTTATGAAATGTCCAAATTATTTTTAGAGAAAGGTAGGGAAAAGCGAAAGGAGATATTAGCATAACATGTAGGCGTAACTTGTGGTCAAAAATTCATTACCATATCTTCATGGGAAGTATAGTAACCGCGATTTTTTGGGGGTGGACTTTATTTATAAAACGTACTGTATAAAAATAGAAAGATGTCAAATGGCTTACGATAATGAATAAGTTACTTTAATTATAATTCGGTTGAAGAAATAATAAACTAATTTCCTTCTTTGTACAAATGTTGCATAGGAAACCGATCGAAAAGTTAGTTAATAATATGGGAATAATTCTGTAATTACAAATTTTGTATTTGATAAACAAACTTTTCGACAACCGCAAACGTCTTGACTTTATTTGTTTTATATGCAATACTTCTATATCGAAATGAATTTGTTTAGAGATGAGTAATTAGTCGCGAAACAGATTATACATTTAAGAAGTGATATATCTGTATAGACACGAAGGAAACGAATAAAAAATGTTCATTCAATCATGTAAAAATCGCAATAAAAATTAAATATCAAAACGTTGATACAACATTAGTAATAAGTTAATTATTAAATTCAATTATGAAATTATTATTCAAATTTGTATAATAAATATTTTATTTACTTTTAAAATATACTATTATTTATATACATATATGTTGTCACCCGTCAGAACGTGGTCGCTTATAATAAGGCTCATCATACGGGACAGACGAAATTAACTAGCATAGTTATAAATAAAATAATTATTAATAAGTTTTTTTAATATAAATTTGTATATAGTAGGGATGTAAAGAATCTTCTTCTTCTTTCTCCTTTTTGACCTTAGCCTTTTACCGTGGGTGCATCCAATTATACACAAGCCTTAGCCACATCTCTCTATTTGTAGCATCTTTTCTCAGACATTCCATGTTCAATCCACTCCCTTCTTTTAAATAGTTAGTCCCTTGTCTCTTTGGATTCCTCTTAGTCTTTCTCATTCCACTCAACCTTCAATCATAACCTTTGCTAGTGCTTGTTTCTTTATCTGATGTCCGTAGAATTTCAGCGTCCTCTTGATTGTCTCATCTATTCATTCCAATTGTTTGGAATACACATAATATATATCTTTTAACAAATGTCTTTAAAATTAATTTTGTGCTTAATTATTGGACACATAATCACCATTCCATCATGAAAGATTTCTTTTTGCCTTTTCTAAATTTATTTGGACAAGAAATTCCGGGTAACAAAATGATCTAGCGCTCATATGCACTTATTTCACATTAATTTATTTTTGTTTCTGAAGACTTAACGCAAATTGTTTACTCTCTTTGGTGAAGCCCGATTGAAGACGGCTGTTGAGATTTATTTTAAGGTATGTGGTAAATATTGGTGTAGAGTAATTTGCTCTGTTATAAATTATTTTTTAAAGTTCCTTCATGACTCAAGAAATATTCAGTATGATTTGATTGTTATATAATATGCTCCCTGTTATCACACCAGGACCTCGCTAATTTTATTCATTTTTAAATTTTAAAATGTATAATTTATTCATTTATTAAAAGATTGTGTTTAGTTTAAAATTATATATATATATATATATATATATATTAAAAAATACTTTTGTTAAAGTTATTTAAGAAATTGATTATTGTGCATGCTTCGGAACTTCATTTTCCAACGTCAGGAATTACAATGTAATGTGTAAGATAAGAAAATCTCTCATTAATTAACATTTTATTATCTTACACATTACATTATAAATCCTGACGATGAACAAGTGAGATCAACCGTGACTGAGTGATCATTACTCACATCTGTGTACGCACACTTGCCCTCCCCGCCAATGCCTTTCTGCATGTCACATGTTCATGAAGACCAGGGAATCCAATCAATCGACCACATGCATCTATTTACCCACTTCTCTTCAACAATTTCAGACTTAAGACGATCTCATTTTCATGTAAGATGGTGCTCCCACACATTGAGCAATCGTATTGCGCAACTGCTTGAATGCTAATTTTCCTATAACGGTATCCATGACCAGCTCAATGTTCCGACCTCAATCTTTGTGAATTCTTCTGATGGGAACATATCAAAAGTCTTGTCTACAAGGATGTTCAATATCCAAACCTGCGAGCCTTGCAGGCTCTCATTTCCCAAGTGATGCAGGCCATCCCCAAAGAAGTGATCAATCCTCATTACCACACAATTGAGGGAATGTGTGGTAAGGAATGGAAGGAGTATAAAAACTGTATGACTGTTTTGGAATTTTCCTGTTTTTTTGTGTGACTTTAGACGCTTTTGTGCCCAACGTTAATATTTTCTTTCCAAATTTGTTTTTCATATGAAATGACATTGCATGGGCTTTAAAATAAGCTATTGGGCACATGATTTTAGCAAATGTAAGTGCGTCATTTTTCTAGTATAAACTGGATACATAATGATTCGCCACCCTGTATATTACAAATATAAGAATCCTGAATATAATTACCTTTTAATATAGGGCTTCAATCATCACCTAACCTGACGGAGTCTCGAAAATTGACGCCTTCTCTGCTTCATATCCCATCAATCGTGTTTCATCCACTTCGTCCATTCCAGCAACGGTCTATCAATACTAAAATTCTCGTCGGTTATGCGGACTTCAATTTAGGTTACCGGATCAATTTTTTCCTCTTTGTAGCAGTGATACCCAAAGTGACCTTGAGCTGCACACACTGAACATTTTTAATACGGGTACCCGACAGTTATAACAGATTTTCGAATTTTCAAGATATGTACGACGAATATGAAAGATTTTTTTGCAGCCATAGTACATTACATTTGAATTTTTTATTCTTACGGTTTGTTGTCATTGTACTACTGTAATTTTCAATCTGTAATTTTCCTTGTGGTGATCTCATTCCTCACCATACTCAGTAATATTGAACTTCAATGATGTCACATCTCATGACATCACTAGCGTTCAAATTCTGGTGATTTCATATGTCATGACATCACCAGAATATGCAATCGTAAGGTCAGATGCAATTGCATAAACTGACCCCAGAGCATATTATATAATATTACATAATATTGCCTTAATATAAAAGATCGACGATTTTCAAGTTGAATTGGTTAGTAAACCCCAATTAATATTTCATCTAATAAATTTTGTTATCTAGTTTTCGTTCCTTACATTCCTGTTTCTGTATTTTTCTTCGTTGTTTCAACTGTTGTTGACACTGATTTGAGAAAGTCATTCGTTCTGTTTGGGCCCAAGCAAATATAAAAATATGATAATATATATAAAATTATAAGCATACTAGGAAAAATATTTTAAAAATTTTTTTAAATTTTTTTTACAGTAACTTAATCTTTAAAAAAATATCTAAACTGATTACGTACTTATTAACTTTAACTTATTTTATGTATATTTTGAAATCATATATATTTAAAATCATTTTTAAAACTATTTTTTATCTTTTCTCATTTTTGCATAAAAAAGTTAAATAAAATAATTTAAAAAAAAACAAAAAAAACATTCCAAACAAATTATTCAATTTTAAATTTATAAAATATATTCGACATATAAAATAAGAAGTAAATAAGAAATAAATTTTTAACCATCTGAAATCGTGATACAAATATTTTTTAAAATAAGTCGAATATTTTCGAGAATAAGTCAGTGAAGTTAGTGAATACGTAATCAATACGTAAAGATTAGGTTGCTTAAAATAATTTAAATAGATATTTTTTAATTTTTAAAATATTTTTCCTAGTATACCCATAATATTTTTATATATTGTCATATTTTTATTTTTGCATGGGCTCATACGGAACTACACGCATATTCCCCATAACTAGACCTTTACTTTTGCGACATAAAATTCCCTAATATGTTTTTTGAAACATCTTGAAATGTTGTTCGAAGGACCAATGGTTAAATCCGACTTTCGATATGAAAATTTCGATCAATCTTTCTATATTTATTAATTTCAAAACCCAAAAACGACCAGCCTCGTAAAAATTGAAACACAAATCCCATACACTCAGCTTTGTAAACCTCTCCAAACTAAAAAATAATTCGTTTGGGTCATTAACATGCTGTGCCACCATTCTTTAACCATTGACAGAATCATCTTACCCTTATGGGAACATTTATTCTAATGTTTTACCATCAAATGGCATTTTATTTTTCAATGTCCTTTAGAGTTTCTAACATATTTTATTAATTGCAGTGTCAGAAAATTGATAGAAGTTAAATTATAACAGTGGATAATCTGAAAATATAACTATTTATGGATTATTCGCACATGATCCCGATCGATCAGCAGTGCAAATCAATATTTGACGACGTTAGCACAAGTCGGATAGATTTATTAAGTAAACAAGTTTATTCGGAAAATATTCCGCCGTGTCATCAGCGGATTCTGTGTTGAATTTAGATTGAGATTGAAACGATGTGTCCGTATCTTTGCACATTTGTACAATACTTTGTGCTACATTGTCGGTAACGAAGACGCGATTCTCTCTTCATTTTGTATCTACGGAATTCGGCTGAATCAAACATTTCTAAGTTTATTTGTTTATAAATATCACTGTTAAAATTAGGTCCAACTGTATTTCAATAGAAATAGTATCGTATTATGGACGATGAGTTCATACGATCGTGGTTCGAATTGAGCAATTAGCATTCAATATGAACTACACAAGCTTAAACTCTCTGATGTTTGATTACTTTGAATGTGAAATATCGACTTTGTACAAATAAGCAATTAAAATTATTAAATGACGTCGAGTCATCATTTTTTGCCCATTTTAAATGTTGATTACCTGATGGACGCCCTATTACGTATCTTGGCCCATAGCAACACACACACACACACACACACATATATATATATATATATATATATATATATTAATATATATATTAGGGTGGTCCAAAAAACCAAAGTTCAAAAAACTATTCGTCCACAAGTCTCATTTTGTTCTATGCCTGCCTAGTAACACAGCTGCCAAATTTCAGCCATTTCGGTG